>VMOF01000320.1:701466-803850 GCA_011764245.1 Trialeurodes vaporariorum
CACCTTTTTACCCATGTTGCATAGGCAGATTTTGCCAGTTAAGCGGCCCCAGTTTCGAAAGATATGAAAACCCTTGAGGGCGATCGACTCCATTTGCCGAGCTGAATCGATAGGGGGGTCACAAGGTGGGTTTTGGTGACATCACTTTTTTACCCATGTTGCATAGGCATGAGTTGCCAGTGAAGCGGTCCCAGTTTCGAAAGATATGAAAACCCTTGAGGGCGATCGACTCCATTTGCCGAGCTGAATCGATAGAGGGGTCACAAGCTAGGTTTTGGTGACATCACTTTTTTACCCATGTTCCATAGGCATGAGTTGTAAGTGAAGCGGCCCCCGTTTCGAAAGATATAAAAACCCTTGAGGGCGATCGACTCCATTTGCCGAGCTGAATCGATAGGGGGGTCACAAGCTAGGTTTTGGTGACATCACCTTTTTACCCATGTTTCATAGCCATTGCTGTCAACAGGCCCGGGCTGGCTCACCTGAGAGGGCGCGGGACGGTGGACTAGGGGGCGCCACCCCCCGGGGGGGTCTGGGGGGTATGGAATACCCCCCAGGTAGGAAGGGGGGTCCGGGGGTCCTCCCCCGAAAAATTTTTGGGATTTAGAATCCGCCAGAACGCAATTTCAAGCCATTTCTAAGCGATCAGATCGGTCATTAAGTCAGCTCGATTCTTCGCAAATTTTCATGAATATATTCGACCTTTTAAGTCGTCAATACGGAATCCCGGGGGAAAAAAACGAACAGAAAAGTATAATGAGCTTAGAAAGACTATGAAAAAAGAGGAGAGAATATGAATGCGTAGTTTCTGGATCTTCGAATTCTCGTTTATAGTTTCCGCCGAACGACTCTATATTAACAGAAGGATCATGTTGATCGAGGAAAAAATAAACTCTTATTTTATGTCAGAGTCGGATGAAAATACAAGATTTTATTTATCTATTTATTTTAAAATTTAAGGAGCTGCCATCAAAATGATAAATTTTTTCTCAGTATACAAAAAACTTCTTAGTCAGTATGTTATACTGTATAGGCAGTGGCGCCAAAAAACATTTGTCTTTGGGGGGGGGGGTTTGGTACGACCCCAAATTTCCCGGGGGGGTCTGGGGGGTATGGAATACCCCTCAGTACAAGGGGGGGGTTCGAGGGTCCTCCCCCGGAAAATTTTTCAATTTTCCTGACCTTCAGATTAAATTTAACGGTACTTTCATGTATAGTGTAAAATTGAACTGTTCAAATATATTTTCGATTTTTCCTGCATGAAATCGTTGCGATGCTCTCGACTCATAATTGGAGGGAGAAGAGTCAAGTGGAATGTGGATGAAGGGCCATGGAATATTTTGGGGAAAGAGGTTGTTTCATCGCCCATTAGGAATGGGCTGTGTATGGATTGCCTTCATTTTTTCAGGGCTGATAGAGCTATTCACGGGAGTCTAAATATGGTATATTTTTTATTTCAGCCTTCTTAGATCCGAGGGGGCGGGGGGGGTCGAAGGTAAAACGGTTTTTTTGGCCATAACTTTTGAACGGTTAAATTATCAAAACCAATTTTTTTTTAAACGAAAGACCTTTAAAAAAACCATATTTTGGTGTGTATGATGTTTCAAAAATATTGAATTTTAGTTGAGTTATAGCATTTTCAAAATTTTGGAAATTCCTAAAAATAAGATTTTTGAATTTTTTTCATTTGCGGATCGCACCGAGGAAAACAAAAAAACTGTCTGAATGAAATTCCTTTCTTTTCCGGTTCAAATGAGCGAAAGTTTGTTTTTGAGAAATGATTTGTCTTTGAGCTTTGAGTTTTTGAAGTGTCAAAAATAGCTATTTTTGCGTTCTTAGCGGTTCTTAGGGGGGGGGGGGGGGGCGTTCCTGCTCGTCTCTCACACTTTAAATTAGGGCGCAAACCATGCCGCCCTTGACTCATCTTATGTGACATATGACGGAGGGCGCCAAGAGGAGGGGGAAAGCGCCCTCTCGTGTCTTACTTTAACTAATGTGCAAAGCATTCAGCCCTAGAATCATGTTATGTGACTTTGGGCGAAGCGTTGGGCGGAAAGTATGGGGTGTAATGCGTTCCCATACACTTGTGCCTTCTACGTTAGTTACGGCGCAAACCATGCCGCCCTCGGTTCATATGAGTTATAGGACAAAGGGCGCCCTATGACACATGATATTTGGATATTTGTAGTACTCAAGTCACCGAAAATTAGACTCCCAGAATCGCGACTTTCAGCTGCTTAAGGGTTTTTTTTTTTTTTTTTTTTTTTTTTTTTTTTTTTTTTTATGGAGGGCGCTGGGGCGCCACGGACAGAGGGCGCACCGGGCATCTGCCCGGTTGCCCGGTGGGCCAGTCCGGGCCTGGCTGTCAGTGAGCGGGAGTGAACTTGTCTGTTCGTTGTGATACCGGTGCCGGGGAATAAGAGTTGGGATTATAAATGCTTTGAATAGATATGGGTCCCAAAAATTTTCGGAGCGGACGCGACGCTCCTCGAAAGATGATGGATGGTGAGCACTTGCTTGTGATTGTAAATGACGGTTTACGTTCGCACGAATCATCTAGGCGGAGGATCGTCCGTCCCGAACATTTTTTAGGCCATGTGCTTTTTTATTCAACTAGCTGTATATTTATTCGGAGTTGTAGTCGAATGTAGTAAGGGGTCTGTTGCGCACTTTTGCTATGAAGCCAGAAATAACTGATTCTAGAGTAAAATGATACGAGAAAACAAATGAAAACAACAAAAACTCAAATGTCCTCTGTGATTGAGAAAAAAGTAACGATTAGTTAAGGCTCGATGCAAAACATATCCATCGAAACCCATCATCCACCGGTGCCAATAATTCAACAAGAAGTATGAATACACGTACACAGTTATTTGAAGAATATTATGTTAAAATAGAAGAATAAATGCGCATACTATTAGCAGTGATTTGATTTCAGTTGTACCACTCCGCCGTACCTATACGTGTACTATGATGTAATCGACTTTCGCGCCGAAACGAAACCTTTTCAAATCGCTATAAATTGTCGAAACTTTGTAAGCGTTTTTTTTTTCACGATCCCGTGTTTAAAAGAAAATTATAAAAAATGCTGTGAGCTTATTTCATCAAGTACTTTAAGGAAATGAAATAAAAACAATTGCGCAACGGACCCATTTGCGTAATTGACGTGGATAATTTTCAGATCAAGATTAATTTGTAAATCTAAACCAAAAATCGCTCATTCTTTGACAGTACGAGTTACCCTTTAGACTGCCACTCTAGATATTCACCGATGATTTCACCGGTTGAGAAAAGATTAAACAGTTCAGTTCAGTGTGTGACTATTATTGACTGCACTGCACGAAAATACTCTGATCTGTGATCCTTTCGAAATTGGTGCAATCGCCCTTTAATTAATTATTGAAACCCGCAAGTTTTTTAAAGTCATCGACGACTCCACCGACTGAGGAAAGATGACAGATGCGAGCATTTTCATGCATTATAGTCATAATCTTTTCTCAACCGGTGAAATCATCAGTGAATTGAAATATGTCATTAATTGTACGCAAAATAGCAGCCCTGCTCGACCGAACCTCCAAAGGATGTTGAATCGAATGGTAGTACAACTGAAAAACGCTCGAAGGATGTCAGAGAAGGAGGGGGTGGGAATTACAAAAAACAAAAACAAAAAACGTGAAGAATGTGACAGAGTAATCGTGGATCGGCAGATTCCTTAAACAAAAGGCTCGAATTGCTGACAGGCATTGATAGAGGAAAAGAGAAGGGTTCTATGTGGGGGACGAGGGGGATGGAAAGTTCGATCCCCCCCTTCCCGCTCCATCGTTTGTTTGGCGACACGAGACAGACAGTAAACTCCTGCAATGGCAGGCAGTGAGTGAGGATTGAGGGCTGAGGAAGAAAGAGGTAGAGAGAGAGAGAGAGAGAGAGAGAGAGAGAGAGAGAGAGAGAGAGGGGGGGGGGGGGGAGCTGAGAATGACAGTGCTAGAGAAGGAAAAGAGAGGACTTTGCGCTATTTCTGCTCCTGTAGCTTCCATCCCATACCACCCGCCGCACACTTTTGTTTCAGATTATGACTATAATGCCGGGCCGCGCGCGTTTTCTCTCAGACACGATAATGTCTCTATTTCTAATCCGCTCTCATTAAGGGTCGTTCCTTTTAATCATTCTATTGTTACTATCATCTACTCCTCCTCTTCCTCTTCCTCCTCGCCCTACTTCTTTACCTATCCTCTTTCCTCTTTCCCACCGCACACTTTCTGCTTGTTATTTTTCTCCTACATTTTCTTCACCACCATCCCATAGTATTTCCCCCCCCCCTCCCCCCACTCGCTCTCTTTTCCATCAATTTTTGTCCGTGTCCCCCCCCCCCCGAAATTCTGAACGATTTGTTTGCCTGAAAGTCGGTCACGCCATCCCGCCACGAAGCGACGTCAGTGACATTAATGCACGTGTCCAAAGGAACATAAGACAAAGGAAACTGAATACTGTGAAATTGCTAAGAATTTGAAACGACTCGGGGAAAAAAAAAGTAATGACATGGTCTTCTGAAGTCACTCTTCCGAACGACGCGATGTATGAGAATAAAGGTATCCAAGGTGTTGTAAATTGCTTGTACAAAGGTATAGGGTTGTTTCAAGAAAGATTGGATTTGACATTTGTACGTATGAAAAAACGTTAGCGTCTTTCTCCTGCTGAACTAGTTACCGATTGAATGGCGGTATGAGCAGTGGCGTAGTAAGGCTTAGTGGCACCCGGGGCGGAACACTTTATTGTCACCCCCTATGGGGGGTCTGGGGGGACACCCCCCCAATATAAGGAGGGGGATGTGGGGGTCCTTTCCCGGGAAATTTTTGAAAAACTACGATCTCAAGAGCCCATATTTTTACTATCTCCGCGCTGAAATTCGGTCCGATTAACTAACATATATTCTCGGACTTTTACCTCGGCACTTGCTTACAAACAAGTTTACTGAAAGCTGTGTGTGTAATTTGCGCATGCAGATGGTTCAAAGTTTAAAGTTGCTTCTTTTTTAGTACGTATGATTTCAAGGTCGTAAATCCCGTTTATCGACCACATCTTGCCCGGGGCGAATTCAGGATCGCTCTAAGGGCAGCCATTTTGAAATGCTGGAGATGTGTAAGGGCCAAAATATCCCCAATCGAAAGAGGGGGGTATAGGGGTCCTCCCCTAGAAAATTTTGAAAATTAAGGTTTCTCTAAAGCTAATTTTTAGGTTTTTTTCTCTCATCCAGTTCCAGAGCCTTCATTTTATGAAATGTCAGGCCCATTAAGTGTTGACGATTTCAGCCTCTCTATGAGAAAGTTTTTTCTAGTTCCTTTGAATCTATACCGAACCCCATTTAAGTAATGCCTTCGCTGGAAAATTTTGAAAATTTGAGCTGCTCAGGAGCTGTTATTGGCCTCCTTTTAATCATTCAGATCCCTTGTTTTTTTTTAATTTTTTGCGCAAAAATGGTTAAAATTGAAGTATATATCTGGAGCTATACTTTTACGTACCTTAGGACCTCTGTGGTCATTATTTCCGTGTGAAGTTTTATTTCGAAAATGTTGACAAATTCAGCCTCTCTGAATTACTCTGGAGTTGTTTTTAAGCTCTTTTGGACACCCCCTCCAGATCTCCTTTCTCCTGAATCACCGTGCTGCAGGGTGCCATTCTTAGTTCTAACTGGCACTCTACTATGCTTCAGGGCGACACTCTTCGTTCAGAGTGGCACATTTCTACTTTAGGGTGCCACTCTCAACTCAGAGTGGCATCCTCCTTCTTTAGGGTGCCACTTTCCGTTCAGAATGGCACCCTCTTATTTTAGGATGCCAATCTCCATTCAAAGTGGCACGTCCAGTTGTTTGGTGAAATTTTTCGTCCAAAGTGGCACCCTCTTGCTTCAGGGTGACTCCATTATTTAGCCAAGGTGATAATTTTTTCTAACTCTATTTTGCGCAGGCTCTCTTCTCAGCCTCTTTCCCTCCCATTTGTCCCTCCTTTCTGTTTCCCCCTTCCACCCCATTTTTTCTTATTTTTACCCCTTTTTCCTCCTTTTCCCCCCTTTTCTTCTTCTCTTTACCTTATTCTTCTCTTTCTTCTCTCTTTTTTTCCCTTTTTACTGCGGGTGTCACCCCTCCGATGGTGTCACCTGGGGCGGACCGCCCCCCTCGCCCGCCCCCCCCCTTACTACGCCACCGGGTATGAAAGGAGGGTATAAGAACACTCAATCATCCTATAACCTCTCATCGTCCGAAAATTTCTCGAAGCATCGCACACATGGTGTTACGACGGCAATGAACCCATATTCTAGAATTCTGCGCCCATAAAAAAAAAAACAGTGAGTGGGACAAGGACAAAATATAGGACTTGCTTCGATATGACTGGGGTTGTAAAATTTTTCAAGAAATAATTTAAAGTGAAAACTTATTTTGAAGTACGTGAAATCCAGTAGTGCGATAAAATTTGAGAGAACTGCGGTTATTTACTATACTTACAATTAGTATCACAACAGTCAAAATTCAAATCGAAACATTTTTTTACTTCGGTTATCTTCGGGTCTGCTTTGATGGAAAGTGAGCTTTGTCGGCAATCTTCGGCAACCATTTGGATTATGATTGGTTCTGCGTCAACCCTGAAAGTAAATTTTACCTCGAAAAGCAACTCGCCCATTTGAGTAGGCACCAGTGGCGTAGCGTGCAATTTGGCAACGTTGTATTTTGTCCATTTAAATCCTTGTAAAAGGTCGAATGCAAAAGTGTTCACCGAACACCCAATACTTCGACCTTTTTCGTGGGTTTAAATGGACCCAGTACAACGTTGACAAATTGCACGCTACCCCACTGGTTTTCACGGTTGCCAGATTGTGTCGGCAAAGTCGAAAGTTTGTTTATTAGCTCTTATGAGCATTGGCGGATAGAGAGGGGGGGGGGGAGGTTGACGAAGAAGGGATCGCTCCCCGACCGTTCGGCCGATAAAGGGTGTAAAGAGGGGGAAGAAGGGAGAAACCCAATAAGGGGGGTCGCCGAGGGGTGAATGTTACAAGTGCCCCCCTGCTCCCCTTACACGAGGACTGGATAGTGGATACACCAATGTTTATGAGAGTTTCCATTCTGATTTTAGTATTTTATGCCATTGTGTTTTTGCAATTGACAATAAATTAGGATCCGATTTCTCACGGAAAACCGTGTGAGAGTGAGTGAGACAGAAAATTTGTTTGGATCTAATTTTTTTCCCCCCAGGTCATACTGAAACGGTCTGTCGTTGAATCATACATATTTTCTTACTTCTTTCTCTCTGTGAAATCCCAGCCTGTAAGTCCCCGCCAGATCCCTGGGACCGTGGAGGCTCATTCTGCTCTTTTGGACGACACGAGACGAGATAGCGGGAATCGACCAATCAGGGCTCCCGTTTTGCGTATAATCAATGCTATTTTGCAATTCATCGATGATTCCACCGGTTGAGAAAATATTACACAGTTCAATTCAGTGCACGACTGTAATAAACTAAAATACTCGCATCTGTAACTGTAATCTTTTCTCAACTGGTGGAGTCGTCGATGACTTTAAAAAACTTGCGGATATTTTAATTAATCAACGGAGTCTCCACCGATTAAGGAAAGATTACAGATGAGAGTATTTTCGTGCATTACAGTCATGCACTGAACTGAACTGTGTAATCTTTTCTCAAGAGTCATCGGTGAATAGAGAAATAGCATTGATTATACGCAAAACGGCAGCCGTGCGACCAATCCCCTTGGTTTAAACGGCGTCAAGTGACGGATGTCGAGTCATTCGATGGACGGATGAGTCATTCTTCTGAAATTAACGACTCAAATGACTTCAAATCTATCACGTGACGCCGTTGAATGTAAACCAAATGGGGAAAGATGGATTCCCGCTATCAAGCCTCGTCCAAAACAGCAGAATCAGGCCCCTGGCCTGTGTCGCGCAGTCCATGAAACAAGAGATGTGCTTGTTCTCAAGAATTAGCCTTGAAATGAAATTGAAATTTCTGAAGAAAAGCATACTTTGCGTTTTACGACGCCATCTAGCTCACCGTAACCCCGGTAACACACGCCTAGCACCGCGAAACGCAAAGCGACTGTGAACGAAGCGAATTGATAACGAGTTTTCGAGTGGCTGTCATAATTAGGACAAGAGTATAAACTGGCTTACTAATTAATTAACTATGCATAGCTGTTAAAGCGATATCTTGCAAGGAAGAATGGAACGAAACCGGGACGCTCTTTTATTCAAGTGGCTCGTATCCCTTCTCATTCCGGTGTCGTCAGATCTACGAGGGTCGTCTCAAAAGTAAGTATCGGTTTTTTTTATAATTTTTTTGTTCTCCTAAAAAAAAACTATTGACCCTAGTGAAAATCTGATGCTTGTGTTAGACGCGTCGTATTTTCAGCTTCAAGACCCTTTTTTTTAAAAATTTTCGTTATCTTTAAAATTGAACAAATGCCGGCGTTTTTACCTCGACCATTTTCCGCCACAGTGGGCCCAAAATTGTACGCAATCAAAGGTATCGTTTTTCAAACATGGGGAATCAATGTTCTATAAGAGAACAAAAATTATATTAAAAAAATGATAAAACGGCATTAAATTTATGTTTTGACACAGTCTCCTGCTTTCTTTAGACATTTTTACACCACATTCCTTAGTCCATTAGAAAAGAACTCTTAATTCTGGTTTAAGATCCAAATGTTGATGTTCTTTTCTGATGGAATAAGGAAATGGTGTAAAATGTATCAAAAATGTCTAAATAAAGCAGGAGACTGTGCGAAAACATAAATTTAGATGCCGTTTAATCATTTCTTGACATTTTTTTTACCTAATTTTTGTTGTCTTATACAATATTGATTCTCCGTGTCTGAAAAACGATACCTTTAATTGATTGCGTAAAATTTTGGGCCCACTGTGACGGCAGGTGGTCAAGGTAAAATCGCCCGACATTTGTTCAATTTAAACGATAAAATCCAAAAAAGGGGTCTTGAAGCTGAGAATACGACGCGGCGCGTCTAACACTATATCTTCAGATTTTCTCTAGGGTCAATAGTTGTTTTTAGAAGAAAAAAAAATGATACTTACGTTTGAGACGACCCTCTCGTATTTGTTCGGAGTTAACTTTATGCCAATTTAACGGGCGCTCACTGGACAAAAACGTAAAGTTTTCCAGACATGAAAGTTGTCGTTTTTCTGCTTTAAAAACATTTTAAGCCGTTCCCCCCCCCTCCAAAAACCTTGTTTTTTTTACTAATTTTAAGCTCAAATTGAACGATTTCACACATTTTTCAGTTTTCGCGCTATTTATAGACGCTTTTAGTGCGAAGTCAACGGTTAGCCAACAATCACAGTAATGCACTCATCGGTTGTGACGAAACTCGCGTTGCGTAATTGCGTTCCAAACTATCTCGCTCTCTCTCCCGTGACCCCCATTTATACTCATATCTTTCTTGTTTCGACATTCGTACAGTGGCGTAGCGTGCAATTTGGCAACGTTGCTGTTCCTTCATTTAAACCCATAAAAAAGATCGAACTATTGGGTATTCGGTGAACACCTTTGCATTCGACCTTTTACAGTGGTTTAAATGGATACAATACAACGTTGCCAAATTGCACGCTACGCCACTGCATTCGTACATTGGGCCTTGTTTTACGACATATTATTATCAAAATAGCATTAAATGCCTCGATGAATTCATTTCACCCAAAAAATTTCACAAAAGATGTCTCTATGCACGATTTTTGAATTAGAGTGAGATGGAGTGAGAATGGCTCATGGGGGTCACGTGAGAGCAAGAGAGGCAGTTTGTCTTTGTTTGGAATTAACGCTCATCGCCGGATTCTTGATTTTGAGTTTTATTCGTTAAATTATGTCCGGGAAATTCCGTGCCTTCTGTATAGGGTTCGCTGCTGTATTTGCCTCACCCGGCCCAATGGCAGTTTGAGCAATTTGATTCGACGGTTACACCTTTGGATGGTATAGTTAAATGTAGTCTTCACAGATTTAAAAAAAAAAAAAAAAAAAAATTAATGGTCATTTTAATTAGTTGTAATTCTTCTGCAACCAATATGATGGTTGACTTGTAAAAAATCAGCTATGATAACCGTAAAATCGCCCTCTAAAAACCCCGTTTCTCCGTCTATTAATACCTCGCGGTCATCGACGCGATAATGGTTACGATACGATGATCCGCTGGCACCTGTCGGCAGGCTGATTATGAACGATCGCATGGTTATGCTTATCGAGTCGATGATGGAGAGCGTGTTATCTTATGGGTGGTGCCATTCCGAAAGGTTTCATTCCGATGGAAACCCTCCCATCTCTGCGGAAATTTGCCTATGACTCCTGAGCTATCGGAGAATTTCCGTAGAGATGGGAGGGTTTCTATCGGAATGAAACCTTTCAGAATAGCACCACCCATAAGATAACACGCTCTCCATCATCGACTCGATAAGCATTGCCATACGATCGTTCATGATCAGCCTGCTGTAACGCCAACTTTGGGTTAAAAGCTGTTTATTTTACATTGATTCCGAGTGGTATTTTGATGGCTTGAAGTAGTTTTTCTGGCGCCTCTGCTGTTCCCTCCTTGAGTTGCTCATACGGAAGGGAAGTTTGGCAACGGTCATCGTCTCGAAAGCTTCGACATCTCTCCCACTTCCTTGTCAGGGCTCGTATTTTCTCCGTTACTACTCTCTAGCTCGTTTTCTCGGGATCGCACCAGTTCAACATGCATACATGTATGTATTTCAACAACGGTCGACGCTGCCAGAAAAATAAAAGAAAGACAAAAATCATAACTGCGGCGCGCACAAAATTATCAAGTCAAATCATTCACTCGTAAGAAAATACTTAAGAGTGTCGTTTTCAGCCATCAAAATGATTTCTTCGTCTTTGCTGTTATTCTCTTTGAGCTGTCAGTGTTAAGGAAATTTTCTTTTCGTTCATTTATCCATTCCTTCCAAATGTGTCAATTTCTTGAGGCAGTCATCTATTTATGCTTTTAAAGATATTTATGGGAATTATATACCTTCTTGAGGTGCATCGTGATTAAAACTATAACAAGTTCATCGATAATAATTAACGCTTTTATCCTTAAATACCGTTGGACCCCTAGGTTTGCAAACAAATGTATGCAAACAATGGGACTCAAGCAAGTTTTTGCTGCAGGGGATTGAAAAGTTGATTATTGCTTAAAACCTGTTAAAATGACGACGAGTACACTAGAAAATCACAAAATTCACTCTCAGAACCGGGCTTGGTGGCGAAGGGACGCTTAGTATCATTGAAAAATCCTTTTTAAATAATTGAAACATATCTCTGTGTTTCCGCAGAGAAAGTGACAGATTAGACAGGAATCCACATGACATCTGCGTTGAACCGCCAATACGATCTCGCCGTTACAGCAGTTTTGTGAGTTAAACACTGACTTCTAGACTTCCGCCGTAAGTGTGATTTTCGCGATTTTCGCTGGTTTTTACACCAGATTTTACTATTCATTCGACAGTCAACGCTGAGGAAAGTATTTTTTTAATCCAACGTGTATTTCGTTTGTGTTAAAGAAACTGCAAAGTGAAATATTGACCAAGGGGAAATTCCTTTAACCCAAAGGAAAATGTCTGCTGCAGTGCTACAAGTAAAAGATTCCTTGTTGTGGCAGTGATTCTCCTTCATGCAATGGAACTTTACTTCGCGCAAGGAAAACAGTCACAAGTAAACGTGTTTCCTTGTTTTTAAGGAAGTGATTTCTCTCAGTGCACATGCACGGAGTGCAGAAGGTAGATTTGATTACTCAAGGATTCGCCGCTAATCCCGAATTCTTGAGTGTGAAAACTTGTTGCATTTGATCGTACGCGTAAACAAAGAGAGCTGTCAACATTTTACACTCTTCTGAAACGACCTCATCCGGTGCGTCGCGTATTGCAAATCTTGTTCAAGTGTCTTTGTCCCTAGTTCTTGCATTCACCTCAAATACACGTCGAGTTTCTCTGGAAACTTTTGGCGGGGGTCAGGGGCGGATTTACCATTACGCAAAATACGCAACTGCGTTGGGCCTCAGACCTAAGGGGGCCTCACTTCATGAAGGGAGGAAGAAGAGGAGAAACAGAGAGAAAAAGATAGAAAAAGATAGAAAAAGATAGAAAAAGCGAGAGAAAGAGAGAGCAAGAAAGAAAAAAAGAGAGAAAGATAGAGAGGAAAAGGAGGATAAAAGAAGGCATGAAGATAAAATAATAACAACTTTGCTGAACAAACAGTTTAAAAATGAATTTCAATGCCTTCTTTTAAAAGAAAAAAAAAGTAGAAAACAATTCTTCTTGCCAAATTTGAATGCAAACAGATGAATAGTTGAGGAAACATCATCCGTGACGGACGGACACACAGACACACAGACACACAGACAGACAGACGGACGGAATTTTTTGGGATATGGTTTTTTGGGTTCCTGGGGTCATCAAATGCCAAGAAATGGAGCTTACTCAATTTTCAATTTTTTTTTTTTTTTTTTTTTTTTTTTTTTTTTCTGGGGAGTGAGAAAGTAAAAATTAGGGGACAACCCCCAAACCGCACCCTTCTTTCTGGTGGATGCCTTCAAACCTCAAGCATCCTACCTTATTTCTTGGGGCCTCAAATTCAGTAATAATTGTGTAGGGTCTCAAGAGATGTAAATCCGCCCTGGTGGGGCAAGGAGAGGGTAGGTGTTATATATTTTATACTGAGACACAATGTTTGAATGTTGATTAGAAAATGACAAGCCTCGCTCTACAAATCACAAAGGCTTCTTCAATCTTCATCTGCGGCGCGGATGGCGGGCGGTTGTCCTCCATTAAATTCGCGGACGAGAGTCGCCAACCTTCGCGCCCGAACAATTACCGGCTTATAACGAGAAGAGTGAGTGAGCGAGAAGATGTTCATTTGCGGGCGTGGAAGGGTGAAAGGAGGGGAAGGGCAGGTGGGGGCAGCTTAGTTATGGAGCGTAAGGGTGTGGGAGGGAAATATGAAACGGATGAGAAGGGGGGAGGGGGCTGTTTAATGTTTATATCAAAGCATGAATGAACATCAGACCCTTGTCCTCTAAATAATTCCCGCTGACTTTGTTAAAGTCCCTTCTGGGCTCTTCACGCCCGCATTCGCGCTCCTGCCTGGCCCCGCGAGAGAAATGCTCTCCTACGTCCTCCCGCACCCCCTCCCCCTCCCCTTTTTTTCATTTCTCCCTTGCTGTGTGTCACTGGGCCATCTCACAAGCTTTACCCGAACGCCACGCCGGGAAAGCGTCACATTCAATTGGCAGCTCACACTCAGACGCGCACGCTGATAAAAGGTATCCCGGACGTCCGAGTCCCGAAATGTTATTATAAAGAGAGCTGCCGTTTTGCGTATAATCAATGGTATTTTTTATTTCACCGATGATTCCAACGGTTGCGTAAAGATGACACAGCTCACAATCAGTTCAGTGTATGACTGTACTCAGTACTGCTCGAAAAAATATTCTAATCTGTAATCTTTCCTCAATCGGCGCGATCGCCGTTGAAATATTATTATTACCCGCCCGAATTATTATACAAATACCCGCAAGTTTTTTAAAGTTATCGACGACTCCACCGGTTGAAAATATATTGCAGATTAGATTTTTCGCGTCCAGTGCAATCATACAATGAACTGAACTGTGTAATCTTTTCTCAACCGGCGGAGTCATCGGTGAATTAAAAAATGTCATTAAGTATACGCAAAACGGCAGCACTGATTAAAGACGTAGGCCCCAAAATACGCTCCACCAAACTTTACCTCGCTCACCCTCAAGGAGTCAACGGGGAGGGTGAAGTAGGAAAAAGGAAGAGGTCAAAACTCGTATTTAACTCTATCTCCTCACTTTCGTTGTAATAATCAACCTAGTCCTGCCGCACCAAGTTTTTGAAAGGGAGTTTGTATAAGCATTTTTTTTTTTATTATTATTATTTTTTTAATTTTTTTAAAAAAATTATTTTTACTTTTTGTTCAGCATATGTCTTAAGTGAGTTAAGGATCATTTTTATTCATGACAATAGAGTATAAAAAGGATGGGTAGGGAAATCATAGGATAAATTTCCTTTTTCAAAAAATGTTCCCATTTATTTAAACTGCTCTCCATTTGCAATAAGTTTCTACAAAAATTTAAAGTTTCAGGTAGAAATGGGCCGGTCGCGCACCTTTTTTCATTTCATTTCCTTGAAGTACTTGGTGAAAGGAACTCACAGTATTTTTTATAATTTTTGTTTCATCACGGGATCTTGAACTAAAGCGCCTTCAAAGTTGTGACAGTTTCGACTTCCGAGCAAGTTGAGATGGTTCCGTTTTGGCGCGAAACTCGATGACGTCATGGAATAGGACATCCGGTGACCGGAATGGTCCGTTTGCGTGCCATTGAGATTTGCGAAGACACATCTCCACACTTTCCTATGAAATTATGACAACTGGAAAGAAAAAGAGGTCGGATTACTATTGTTTTGTGCCACAATGCAAAATCACTGTACAATCGGCAACACCGGCGCGGACCTATGACCCTTACAATGACGTCTTCGAGTTTTCCATCGGTTTTCTTGTAACATTTTACTACATTATCAGGTATTTCTGGTTCGATAGCGAAAGTGCTCAACAGATGACCCATTCTCTGATAAGGGCATTGGACGCCAGTTCTTTAATCCATTTGCTGTTTAGGAGTGTTATTGTTCGTTCATTTCGTTGTTAGATGGTCAGAGCTCAGGTGCAAGGACAGTCCACCGAAGCAGAAAATCGCTCTAATATCATTCAAACCGTCATTTGAATTTCTCATCATCGCTCTGTGATGTCAGTTTACCCTTACTAACAACATTGGTGGAGTGGTTTGCTTGGAGGGTACACCTAAACGCGACTTGTTTATAAAAACGGGAAACGTGTATTCTTGAGTGTGGTGGCGCTCTCTATCGAGAGAACGCTCGGACTATAACATGTACTATAGTCGAGCGATTAGCGTGTCGCGTGTCTGTCTAGCACCTTGGTGTCCCAGGTTCGATACCCGGTCCAATCTCTCAGTATTGTTTCACCTAATTGCCTCCGATTCTATTGGTGTTTTTTAAAATAATGTCGAAAATTCCAATTTTGACGAAGGAAATCTCATCGAAATTGATATTCTTCTTCCACCCCTGGGAGTCCCGCTGACCCCGCCGCGCCCATATTCGTGAACACCCACGCATTGATACCGCTGATGTATATAAGCTTATATACATCTATGTTCACTTTTTCCGATTAAACGCTGTTGTCCTCTGTGAACATTTCAACTTGTGCCTCGCCTAGTTGGATATTATCTTGGTCTTTAATTGCTGGCCTCTTTACAATCGGAATGCTCATACATCGATGCAAGTTCAACGAGGTCGGAACCTAATAACCATATTAGTCAACGAGGTATGTAGCAATAGAGGAGCTGATACATGTTAAGTCCTGTCTCAAAATAGTGTCTGCATGAACGATCTGAATCTGGTTTGTTTGCCTCCTATTCTTTAATCTTTAATCAAAAATTGATTAATCCAGTGGATATTGGTTTTAAATAACCAAAATACAAGTGTTTTAGAGTGGCCATCTCGACACAGAATTCTATGATAAAACTATCCAGAGGTGAGAAAATTTGGCTTGTTTCTGTTAAGTGCCAGTTTCTTTATCGTGCCAATCTCTCCAGGAGAAAGTGTTATATCAAGTTCAGAGTTCTGTATCCAAGTAGCCACCTAAACATTTTTGCAATTTCGTTTAAAACCAATTTCAAGTGGATCTGTCACTTTTTTTAAGGTTAAAAAAATGAGGCAAACCAAAGAGTAAACAAGAGTCGCAATTGAATGGAAGGCCTGCGTGGCCAACGTAGATAAGGGATCGGAACGCGGGCGGGCCCTGCTGATTGGCTACAACGCGTGGAGCAAAATTCTTAGGGTATAGGGAAATTAAACGGGGTTTCGTTCCGGGACTTTTATCTCGAAACCTGTGCAAAATCGTCCGTAAACATTTATGCGAGTCGATTCACCAGAATTTTCCGAACAAATTGATAGGTCATTTTAAACCCCTTCACTGCATGATTTTTTATTTTCAAGCAAATGTGGATTTTTCAATGTATTAGGTGGTCAAATACAGGGGAAAAATAGTGAAAAAATAATTTGACGGTTTTTCGGTCAAAATTCTCTTTTTCTATTTTTTACTCGTTTTTTACAAGTGATAACACCATAAGAATGGCGGGATTTTTTCATTTATTTTTTTTAAATTTAAAATTTTTTTTTTTTTTTTTTACTTTAATTGGATTTTTCAAAAAGCCAATGCCGGAAATTTTATAAAAATAATCAAAATGTGGTCAGTTTGGATCGGGGCAAATTTCCCCCCTGACATGATTTCGATCACAAACCCTTCATGCATGATGTTTCCCTTTCACCCAAATTTTTTTTTTTTTTTTTTTTTTTTTTTTTTTTTTTTGTGGCTCAAACATCCCTTCTCTCGCGTTGACCCACCATGCCCCAAAAGGCATATCTAAAAACCTGTATTTTATATGAGCGTTGAAGAATTTGTTCACCGGTGGAACTTCATGCAGTGAAGGTTAAGTGCACTTTATTGCAAATTCGAAATACTGTTTCAGTTGAAAAGTACGCACAATAGTGTGTTTACATGCTTGGCGTGTGTTTGAGCTTGTGTTTGAGTAACTCACTATTGTGCGTACTTTTAAACTGAAACAGTCTTTTCGAATTTGCAATAAAGTGGCACTTATAAACCTATCAATTTTTCGGAAAATCTGGTGAATCGACTCGCATAAATTGTTTAGAGACGTTTTGCACAGGTTTCGAGATAAACGTCCCGGAATGAAAACCGTGTTAATTTCCCTATACCCTAAGACATGTTTGCTCCACGCGTTGCAGCCAATCAGAGACCAATCCGCGCGAGCGTTCCGATCTTATCTACGTTGACCAGCGGGCCCTTTCCATTAAAATTTGGGAAACTCTTGTTACTCGATGCAAGTAAAACGAGGGGGAAAAACTTTAAGAACCATATTAGTCCGGGGTTTATGGTACAATAGAGATCCCATACATTTATCCTTTTCAAAAATGGGCTCATGAATTTTTTCTGAATCTTTTTTTTTTTTTTAAATCCTTTAATCAAAATTATTAATCCGGGTGGAATTGTCTTATATACCACAAAATTTTTACCAATGTTTTTTTAGGGGGGGCCCATCTGCCAAGCAGTGCTATGAAAAAATTCCGAGGTAAAAAAATTGGTTTTTGAGTTAAATGCCGGGTTTCTTTATCGTGCCAAATTTCTCCCGGTGGAAACTGTTATATCAATTTCAGATTTTACCAAAGGGTAGCCAAACCTAAACATTGTTGTTTCTTTTAAAACCAATACTCAAGTCTTTTTTGGTCACTTTTTTCAAGGTTTAAAAAAAGAGGCAAACCAAAGAGAAATACAAGAGTCGGCAATTAAATGGTGGTCCTGGTGGGCAACGTGATATGGGAATCGGAACAGGCTGGCTCTGTTTCTTCCGGGGAGGAAAAATGTTATTTGGATATGGGAAAAATTAACAACGGGTTTTCGTTGGGCTTTTATCTCGCTAACAAGGCGGAGGACTTTTAAAAAATTTCTGCTCTTCCCAGAATTTTTTGAAAAAAATAGAAAAGGCAAACGCCCCTTTCTTGCTTAATCGCAAACAAGGCTTTTTGGGTTAAAAAACCCACTCCTCTGTTTACATGGGCCCCGGTGTTATTTGAGCAGGTGAAAATGAGTAACGAAAAACCTGTTTTCTCGTGGCTTTTAACCCTGAAACAGTATTAAACTTTCAAAAATCTGCTCTGTAATTGGGGATACCGAAAATGTTTTTGAAAAATGGGGTTTATAGACTAAGGGCAAACCTGCCTTTTGGTGGATTTTTTGAAAAAGTTTGAGGTTAAAACATTTCTCCTTCCGAGTGCCCCGGAAAGTTTATTGAAGGGATATTTAGACTAAAAAATTCTTTTGTCTTTTAAATCCTATGCTAGGCGAGGACTCTCAAAACATCCCCTTTCTTGGGGCACCCAATGTATTTTTAGAAAAGGCTTTTTTGGTGGGTTTAAAATTAAAGCGGGGACTCTCAAAACTCTCCTCTGCTCTTCCGGGACCGAAATTTTTTAAGAGGAAATTAGATGGTGTCTTTCTGGTGGGCTTTTAATCGGTGACAAGGGGGAAAGGACTCTCAAAACATCTCCTCTGCTCTTCCGGGGCACCGGCAATGTTATTTGAAATGGGAAAATAGACTAACGAGCAAACCTGTCTTTCTGGTGGGCTTTTAATCGCTGACAAGGCGGAGGACTCTCAAAACATCTCCTCTGCTCTTCCGGGGCACCGGCAATGTTATTTGAAATGGGAAAATAGACTAACGAGCAAACCTGTCTTTCTGGTGGGCTTTTAATCGCTGACAAGGCGGAGGACTCTCAAAACATCTCCTCTGCTCTCCGGGGCACCGGCAATGTTATTTGAAATGGGAAAACAGACTTACGAGCAAACCTGTCTTTCTGGTGGGCTTTTAATCGCTGACAAGGGGGTAGGACTCTCAAAACATCTCCTCTGCTCTTCCGGGGCACCGGCAATGTTATTTGAAATGGGAAAATAGACTTACGAGCAAACCTGTCTTTCTGGTGGGCTTTTAATCGCTGACAAGGGGGTAGGACTCTCAAAACATCTCCCCCTGCTCTTCCGGGGCACCGGCAATGTTATTTGAAATGGGAAAATAGACTTAACGAGCAAACCTGTCTTTCTGATGGGCTTTTAATCGCTGACAAGGCGGAGGACTCTCAAAACATCTCCTCTGCTCTTCCGGGGCACCGGCAATGTTATTTGAAATGGGAAAATAGACTTACGAGCAAACCTGTCTTTCTGGTGGGCTTTTAATCGCTGACAAGGGGGTAGGACTCTAAAAAATCATCTCCTCCGCTCTTCCGGGGCACCGGCAATGTTATTTGAAATGGGAAAATAGACTTACGAGCAAACCTGTCTTTCTGGTGGGCTTTAATCGCTGACAAGGGGGTAGGACTCTCAAAACATCTCCTCTGCTCTTCCGGGGCACCGGCAATGTTATTTGAAATGGGAAAACAGACTTACGAGCAAACCTGTCTTTCTGGTGGGCTTTTAATCGCTGAAAAGGGGGGTAGGACTCTCAAAACATCTCCTCTGCTCTTCCGGGGCACCGGCAATGTTATTTGAAATGGGAAAACAGACTTACGAGGAAACCTGTCTTTCTGGTGGGCTTTTAATCGCTGACAAGGCGGAGGACTCTCAAAACATCTCCTCTGCTCTTCCGGGGCACCGGCAATGTTATTTGAAATGGGAAAACAGACTTACGAGGAAACCTGTCTTTCTGGTGGGCTTTTAATCGCTGACAAGGGGGTAGGACTCTCAAAACATCTTCCCCTGCTCTTCCGGGGCACCGGCAATGTTATTTGAAATGGGAAAACAGACTTACGAGCAAACCTGTCTTTCTGGTGGGCTTTTAATCGCTGACAAGGCGGAGGACTCTCAAAACATCTCCTCTGCTCTTCCGGGGAACCGGCAATGTTATTTGAAATGGGAAAACAGACTTACGAGGAAACCTGTCTTTCTGGTGGGCTTTTAATCGCTGACAAGGGCGGAGGACTCTCAAAACATCTCCTCTGCTCTTCCGGGGCACCGGCAATGTTATTTGAAATGGGAAAACAGACTTACCGAGCAAACCATGTTCTTTACCGCCTAAGCGCAGAATTCAGTCGAATAATGGAGAATTCATTAAAAATTAGTTGATAGGAGAACTATGACTTTCAATAGGAAGTATCCTTACAGAAATGTTTATTCTTTTCTTTCTCGCTGAATTTTAAAGAATTTTTAGGTTTTTAGGTTTTGAAATTTTTCAGAGATCAGCAGAGTTACCTTGTGAGAGTATGCTTTGAAAAATCTTCAACGCTTCGGAAAAAAATATAAAAGATTAACAATAAGAATTTCGACCAGGGTACTCTCTTTTGCTAGTCGTATATGTATACATATAGTACAAACGGTAATGTCAGAGGAGACGTCTCTTTTTGGTCACTTCTTTTGATGGAGTTACAGTATTGTTGGATGGGAGTATCCCATTATTAGTGCCCTCCGCCGCCATTATAAGCTCGCGCATTTAAAAGCATTTTATGAATTTTTTGGTGCGACCATCGTTATTTTCGCAAGTTTTTACATCTGAACCAATCCATAGATCGCTCATACAGTAAAAGTGTGCAAGTTTACACAAAAGTAAACGAGTTAAAAGTAAAAGTTGTGTTACAGTAAGTTTGTGAAAAATTCAGAAAATATTGGGGCAGGTAGTGCAGTGATGCTTGTCTTGTTTGCTGGTACCGAAAGCCGCAGCCACTTTTACTATTAAGACTCATTTTCAGCCATTTTTGGTCGGTTTTTTTCACTCGGATAGGGCCTGTTTTTTTTTTTTTTTTTTTTTTTTTTTTTTTTTTTAATTGGAGGATTAAAATTCATGAAAATTGTTAAACGCCTGTTACTCGAGGATGTTTAGCAAGGGTGATAGTTTGAAGGGGGAGGCGCGCTCGTTCCTGCTACGTGTTTCACAAACTTGTTGGGATATTTATATCTGGGTCAAGTGACCCCGTGACCGAGGTTGTCAAACGTATAGCAGAAAGCATCAGTAAGTCCATCTAGCGCATCGTGTAGTAAACTGTAAAGTGAATGCGAAATCCTGTGATCTAGTATCGCGATCCGGTGTAAGTTGGCGTGGTTCCAGGTAAACCATTGGGAGATTTAAATCCGATAGACGAGTCATCAGTCACCGATTTAAATGTCGTATTTTTCGGGTAGTTTTTGAATGAAATAACGCAAACACTCAATTTCAAACCGTCAGAACCTCCGTAATTATTGGGTTTTATTATTCTTATTATTATTTTTTTTTTTTTTTTTTTGCACCTTATTAAAATTGGCAGAGAATCGAAGACGTGAAGAAAATTCTCGGCCATTTAAAATGTGTCTCCCAGCAAACATTTTGTTCTTACTGTGTGTCCGAGAAATCCTTGCTGCGGTCAAAGCATGAAAAAAAGCAAGCACTAGCTATTTCACATCGATAAACACAATGGGTCTGCTAGTTACTTAATAGTTAATTCATTGTTGTTCAGCTGAGTTTTTCATTGATCTGCACGAGCAATGCTTAGCTTATTATCCCAGAAAAGATTGGATTTGACAAGTCTGCGGCTTTCATGAAAACATCAGCTTCACAACCATCATGATTGGTTGTATATAGAAGCAGTACGAAGAAGCTGATGTTTTCATTCAAACCTACAGTTGTCAAGTCCAACCATTCTTGGGACAGCCTATACCTACCAATTACCGGAAGCTAATATTTAATTACCTACTATCACGTAAATTACCTCTTGACGACTGCAGTTATAAATACGGTTGTGGTAGAAGCCACCCGCGATTTTAATTTTTGTGTGTCTGATTGTGAGTGTAGAATAATGTCGGATGAAATTTTCGATTTTTCAGATGTTGTGAAGCAGCGCTGTAGGTCCCCATGTATCCCTGCTCTATCTCACAAACCAAGTTTTTTTCTCATCACAGTGAAAGTTCGTTTGTTTACTTATCTGATAATATAGCTTCCATCAGATGAGTTCGTGGCGCTCCATGCAAAGTCTATAAACCGCAGGTCAGTCCACCGGCGTTGTAATCTCATTTTCCCGTCCCGTTGACACATCCAAATCGGTGTGAAGCGCCAACATAGGGAATTTCGGGAGTGCACCACTGCACCCTCATTTATCTACACGGCTTCCCAATTAGCGTTAAAAGATTACAGCAGCGCCATACTCCGGACTGATCCGCAAGGTAGATAAATTTATTTAGATGCGTTGTACAGAATATATATTTTACAGGGCAGCGGATCTAGGTTTTTGGCAAGGGGGTGGGGGAGGTTGTGATTATGCCGCCCCCTGTTGAAAAATTTCAAAGCAATGACTCTTTCTCGTGGTGGGAGGGGGGATTGTTGATTTTTATTTGACCGCCCTTTGTAATGGAGAATTTATCAAAATGGTAGGACTGTTTTGTTGGTATTGCCTCATTCATCCCCTCAAAGTGCCACCCAAGGTAAGGGACCCTCCTCCCATCCCTCGATCCACCCCTAATACACGGCGACTAAAATAAAAATTGATGTATTGTCTTTTTTTAAAATAAAAGAGCCCATCGAGAATCAATCAAAATTGGAAATACCTTTTTTTTGGGCAACAGTATGTGCCCAGAAGTAATTTGTAGTGTTTTTCTCAAAAAAAAAAAAAAAAAAAAAAAAAAAAAAAAAATTAAAGAATGAAACGAGAGAACTCGAACTTTTTGGGTCCAGCTCTATGAAGATAAGATGTGCTTAAGTACCCTAGAATGTGTTTCTTTTCTGTTTCTTTCAGTAAGTTTGGCTGAAATTTGAGCGATAAAATACGCTACGAATGCAAAATGTACTAATCTTAACACATTCCTCTTATTTTTAGTAAATTTCAATCTAATTTTAAATTTTTATGAATTTCGGAGGCCTATAGTTAAACCAGCGAATTCGCTATATTGAGCAGCCAATTCGGACGAGTCAGTTTTCTCAAACTTAAATTCAGGCTCTAATTCTGATTCTAATTTTGCGGCAGCCTATAGGTCAAAAATTTGTCAAAGGGAGGAAATTTTGTTGTAAAATTACTCAAAATACGCAAGGTGCCGTCTTTAGTCTGCGTGTGAATGGAAGTGGTCTTGAAATTGTATATCGTAATCAGAATTGCAGTTTATCTTGAAGCACGCAGCTTTGTTTTAAAAGCGTGAGATTCATGGCGCACTCATGGAATCAACTATTTAGCGACGCTAAGTTGACCCCTCCATTTGCTAAGAGACTTTTCCCTCAACACATTCAACACATGGAACACATGGATTAATCATAGTAAGTCAGAGTCTACATCCGCGCAATCCTTCAAATACGGATCACCATTCCCATTCCCATTCCCATTCCCATTCCCATTCCCATTCCCATTCCCATTCCCATTCCCATTCCCTAAACTTTTATTTTTCCCCAGTCCTGTCAAAACTTTTCTCCGCGTAGAACCCTCCCATATTATATGCAGCGCTGCCGCACGTAGGAGTATTTACCCCAAAAACCTGGCCAAAAATATTTGCTTGTTCTTGAATATTTGAAAATCGATTTTGGTTAATTTTCCAATTTAAACTCAAAACTCCTATTGCACGGTTTATGGTTGGAAAAGGCGTAAAAAATTAAGAATTTTGGCTCAAACCAAAGGTCGATAGCTCATTCTTTTGCCGAGTTATTGACACTTATTTCATAAAAAAGGCTTGACTTCAACATGTTTTTTTAAAAAAAAGGGGCAATTTATTGCAATTTTTGACTGTTGGAGCAGTTGCCTAAAAGGGTCTATTCTAACCCCCTTGTTTTGGTTGTGCCCGGTTTTGCCCGGAACGTATTCAAAATTGCCTATTTTTAAAAAGATAGAGCCTAAAGTTGGAGATTTTTTTCATGTCCATTTTAAATTAGATGTAAAAGAGTCAAAAATGCACGAAAAAAGAAATTGTTGCCACCAAAATGAAGCACATACCATCTAAAACAACGTCCATAATCGCTGAAATGTTTGGATGCCCCTAACGCTTGTCTTCAATGGAAAATGTTGACTGAATAGCCTTGTTTATGCGAGAGATCTGAACCTGGGTTGAGTCAACCCGAGTTGAGTTTCAACCCGAGTTGAATTTCAACCTGAGTCCAACTCGGGTTAGCGCATAAACACCCGCATATTTGAACTCGAGTTCAAAGAATTTCTTTCTTCTTCTTCACTGTGTTTGTTTACATTTTTGACGAAAATGGCGGCGATGCTTGGTGCGGTACGGACAAATGCGACCGCATAAGACGCGTGTTTAACCTCGCTCGGATTGGTGACATCGATGCCGCATGAACCCGGGTTCTGAACTCCGAGGTGTTTATGCGTGAAATCTCAACCCGAGTTCACCGACTCGACTCGGGTTTGAATCGGGGTCGAGTCGAACCCGAGTTCAGCGAGATCCGAAGTGTTTATGCGAGCATCTCAACTCGGGTTCAGCTGAACTCGGGTTCTAGAACCCGGGTTGAGATGCTCGCATAAACGAGGCTATTATTAACAGCGCTTCGAGCGGTGAACAACCGCAGGTGCGTCGAGCCCTCAGTTCCATGTTGTCCTCTAAACAGTAGATAAACGTAGATGTTCCGACACATCTATTACGCAATAGAGCGGTTACTTACCTCTCAAAAACCATCAATAGTTTGTTTTTTGGACGACTTTTCAATTTTCCGTTTTTGGCCAGGTTTTCGGGTCAAATACTCCTACGTGTGCCGCTTTGCGCGCCGTTTTCCGGATAATTTAAGGTGAATCTTCAGCGTTTATAGTGCCGATTTCTGCCACCAGAGCGCTACCGTTTGATCAAAGTCGAATTACAGGCCGAAAGTAATTTAATTTAAGAAAACGGAGTGTCAGTAACTAGATAATCATCTGAAGAGTGTCTCTTCAAAAAATCTCGTCAATAACTTCAAAAATACGGCTGAAAGTACCAAAAAGCATTTCGATACTAGAATCGATTCGCGATATTTCATTTTTTGGTACTTTCAGCCTTATTTTTGAAGTTATTGACGAGATTTTTTGCAGAGACACTCTTCAGATAATTATCTAGTTACTGACTTTCCGTTTTTTTTTAAAAATAAATTACTTTCGGCCTGTAATTCGACTTTAATCGAATGGTAGCGCTCTGGTGGCAGAAATCGGCACGAAACGCTAAAGAATCACCTGAAGGGCATTTTTCAACTTACCAATGATTCCACCGGTTTGGCCTAAAGATTATACTGGTCAGCTCTGTGCATGACTGTAATACACGAAAGTATTCGCATACGTAATGACCGTAATCTTTTCTCAATCGGTCGAATCCTCGTTAAAATATCAAAATATCCGCAAATGCATGCAGTGCAGTTCCATGTATGACTGAAATGCACGAAAATACTCTGATCTGCATTGGCGGATACAGGGGGGGGCGAAGGGGGCAATCGCCCCCCCCGTTCGACCCAAAAAAGTGGGAAAAGAGGGGGGAGGAAGGGGAAAAGCAAGAGCGAAAAGAAGAAAAAGGGGTAATTTGGGGCAAAAATCGAAAATCCGCCCCCCCGTTCGCGAGGGCTGGATCCGCCACTGCTGATCTGTAATGTTTCTAAATTCGTGGAATTTCCGTGAATTAATTAAAATATCCGCACGTTTTTTAAAGTCATCGACGACTTGTGACGTTTGTGATTAGAGTGATCGGCGTGTCAACCATTGAAACTTTCACAGGATAAAGTAAAATATGAAAACATTCAAATTACGTTAAATTATAGTAATTCAATATTTCTGAACTTGGACTTTTTTACCCCTCCGTCCTCGTATGGAACGTGAACGCCTCATTATTTGTTGATCGGAATTTCGGTTGTGTCAACAGGAAAATGTTCTCAGTAATATTACATACGGCCCCTAAAACCTTCAGATGAATTTCAAACACTGTTCCTCGAGAGTATGGCTGGAATGCGAAGAAGGTGGGGGGGGGGGGGGGGGAGGAGAAAAGTAGTTTCATTCTTGGATTGTATCTTTATATCGGGGTCACGGTTTCAGTGAAAACTGCATTTGCAGAATGGGAGGAATAGGGTTGTTCGTCTAAAATCGCGACACCGTATTCAACAAAGCGAAGTAGACCGATGTAATGAGGGTGTGCTGGGAATGCGGTATGGTGGGGTGGGGTTGTAGTGTGGGAAGCGGAGGGAACGGGGAGTAAGGCTGCATTGAAGAGCTCAAGTCAAACAATCAATCAGTGTCGGGAGACTAATCGAATGCTGGGGTCGCCGGACCACAAAGCAAATATCGACCTTTTTTTTTTTTTTTTTTTTCTTCATCCCTCATGCGGAAACTCCCCGCCTCTCCATCCTCTTCACCCGTTACTTTTGACTGTGGAAGTATGAGAAAGCTTTTGGTCGGGGGCTGATGGGGTTTTAAGGGGGTATACAAGGGGAGTAGGGTACTCGGTACTGGGAACCCATTATTTCCCCTCACTATGTGTTATTGATGTTTGAGCATGCTTTTCTCCTACGCTGCAACTTCAATTAGTTCGTTCTTCGGTGATTGTTTCGTTTTCGTATGAACTGGGAAAATTCTGTCCTGAAGGAGTATGAACGACTAACCCGATTCGTCCTGAATATGAGAGACTAATGCATGGGCAGGTACAGAAATTTGTCTTTTTTCTCTCTCCTTCCATTTGAGCACATAAGTTTGAAAAGGATAGCTGAGGGGACTATCACGTGACTAAGTGACTTTAGCCCCTGTCGATGAGACTCATTGTTTGAAAGACGTAACTTGTCACAGACAAACTGACGTTTTATAAATATTTTTGTTTGTTCGTCCCCTCCCCCCCCCCTCATTTTAAGAGCCTTTAAAATGCCGAATAACGGAGACTAATAATTTTTATACTGTTCAAATTCACATTACTTGCTCCATTCTGCGGCCGCATGTCACACCCTACGGCCTGCATATGCACTATGCAGGGTATGCGCGCATGTTGGTTGTTGGTGTGTGGCAGAGCTGACGCATTTTGAGCACTGGCATGGCGCAACCAGGATCTCTTCCATCTCTCTCATTTCTCATTTGAATGTATAAGTAGGAAAAGGACAGAAAGAGGGGGTTTTACCCCATCCTTGGCTAACATAGGTTTTTTAATTGAGAAAAGAGAGAGATGAAGAAACTCTGTGCGCTACTGATTTTGAGTATCGGATTGACGGGTTCTGACCAAATATTACTTATACATACAGATATGGTGTAAACCCGAATTTTGTTAAGTTGACTCCGGCCGTGATACAATCGGGCATACAGAGGGGATCATAAAGATTACAGAGAAAAGATTACATTTTCCATGTTTGTCTGTTACAAAACTGCGTTCCGTGTTCCACGTTCCACTGTTCACGTTCCGTGTTTGTTCTAGTTCCGCAAACAAACCCAGGAAAAAAGGAAAACGTAATCTTTTCGAACCAGAATTCTGTAATCTTTATGATCCCCTCTGTATGCCCGGTTGTATCACGGCCGGCGTTTTATCCATTTTTCACTTAACACGGGCGAGATGGCTTGTGCCATATCTGTATGTATAGGTAATCTTTGGTTCTGACAAGTATCGGTATCGACACTCGAAATGCATCAAAAAGAATTAATGAGCGGTTGTTCAGCAAAGGAACTACTACCTACTCGTTGCTCACCAACCACCAACCGCTCACTGATGCACTTTGATGCATTTCGGAAGCAAGCACCGCTACTCGTCAGAATCCGTCAACCCGATACTGAAAATGCATCACCTCTAGCATGCGAATTTTTGCTTGGCACCAAATCGTTTTGAGCTTTCTAAAAAGATGGAGGGGGAAGAGGGGGGGAGGAGGGAAAGAGAAACTCAGTGATACGTGTAATTGCATTATCCAATTTTTATTCAGTTAAACTCTTCACCAGCAGCCAGATTAGCTTCGTTCTTTAAATCAATTTTCTCTTTCCGCCCCTTGCTACCTATATTGAAGACATGGACTCATTTCAAAGGCATAAGAATCCTCTCTTTTTTTCAAATCATTCCGTTTGATTAACTGTGCAGGAGTATCGTGGCCTACGCTCTTTGATGCTTGTCTATCCAGGAAAGCCTCTTCTTGTGTTATAATTCCACTGAAGGATTCTTGAAACAGCTGAAACTGAAACAGGAACATTTAATTGCGTTCTGAAGGTTCATTAATTTAACGTTGATCTTAAAATGGAGTATGAAGTTTCAAGTCAATTGAGGAAGCTCTCTTGGAAACTGACGCTCCAGATTTTTCTCCCCTTTTCGAAAGCTTTTAAGGAAGGAAGGATCAGGGTTAGGGTGTCTACGGATGAGAGAGGTTTAATAACCAAGGGAAAATATCAACAATTTTGGGGGAAATAGGGCAAATTTAATATCTCAGGAAATTCATTATCGGGCGAGGAATTTTTTTATCATTCTGGCTCGACACGGGGAGGGAGGCCTCGAAGGAAAATAAAATATTTTGACTTTTTTTGGTGCATGTCTTCAAGCTGTCAAAAGTAATAGTGTTTTCATTTCCTGAATTTAGAGGTATTATTCTCTTTCGTTTATTTCTTCTCTGTGCACTTCTATAAAGGAAGTTCAAAACTTAATGCCGCGAATGTGTCTATGTGTATACCGATGCACTTTCTTTGTGTTGCTACTTGCTAGCAACAACATGTATGAACAACATTACTGAAAAATTTTCGTTGGTTGGGAGTGCGAATGTAATACTTACGGTGGCACAAAACATTAGTAGGACCTACCTGATACCGAGCCCGAATTTATTCTTTTTCGTGCCTAGATCTTCCTGACACGATTTCGATTTCGATTGATAAATTATTGACCGTGATCGTGATAATTACTCCAAATTGTAAACATTTGAGGCACAATGTTTTGTCGAGTGCCTTCAATCAGACGTACAGGCAAAATAAACTCTGCGAAGCAGGAATATTTAATTATCTACTAAATATGAGCGAGCTATTGACTGTTTAATTAGAGCGATATATCGTATCGATTGCCGTCCGCGAGGGCCTCTGGTTCCAAACAAACTCTGGTTCAATGTAATTTCCCCATAAGCGAACTTTTGAACGGAAAAGGGTATTAAATCAAACAATTAATGCGACCTTTTTTGCGATTATAAATTCTACGACCTCGAAAATGCTTAATTATGCCTGGTTCCTTGACCAAAACTGCCGAATCAATAAGATATTACAGATTAAATGTCGCAATTGTAGGGTAGGTTCGCCCGAAATCCCGCCAATTCCACAACAACAACAATAACATTTGGGTGATTCCAACCTCCAGACGCATCGTTTAATCTGTAATATCTTGTTGATTTTGGCAGTTTTACGAAAGGAACCATGCCAAATTAAGCATTTTCGAGGACGTAGAATTCATAATCGCAAAAAGGTCGCATTAATTATTTGATTTAATAGTCTAATTTCCGTTCAAAAATCCACTTATGGGGAAAATGCATTGAATCAGAGTTTGTTTGGAACCAGAGGCCCTCGGACGGCAATCGATACGATATATCGCTCTACTAAAACAGTCAATTGCAGTTGCGTGGCGTGCAATTCGGCAACGATGTATTTTGTCTATTTTAACCGATGTAAAAGGTCGAATGCGAGGGTGCTCACCGAGCTCCCAAAAATTCGATATTTTTAATGTATTTAAATGGAGGCAGATCGACGTTGCCGAAATGCCACTGAGCTATTGATAATTTATTTTGTTGATCCGGTAGTATAAGGGTTTATTATACAACGCAGATTGTTTTGATTTTGGCTGTTATGGCTGCAGCACCATTTTCCACGCAAAGAGAAATTTCCACGACTTAAGAATTTGTTGACCCTATACATCCTCGATTAGTTTTAACAGTGGCGTACCGAGAACTTGCGTGAGGCAGAGTTGGGCAACAGAATAATCAAAAATAATGAAATCAGTCTGGCAAGAGAGTTGATGCTTGAGTTGTGATACTATTGCCTCTGAGGAGGTATGGTCAATGGAGCGGTTGCAAACTTTTGCCACAGGCTTTTTAATAGTTGACTATGGGATGAAACCCTGAAAAATAACGATTATGGCGCACTAATAAATCACGAAATCCACTCCCAAACTCATAAAATGCTTTCAAACACGATACCGTAATGGCGGCCGTTGCCGCCTAAATCTTATAGAAATTGTATATGCTTCTTCTTCTTCTTCTTCTTCTTCTTCTTCTTCTTCTTCTTCTTCTTCTTGTGTGGTGTCGCGAGAACACCTCGCGAGGATGGAGCTGATTGGGATGGGGAAACCCAATGTAATCGGCGTCAACGGCCGCCTTTGCGGTCTCGCGTTTGAAAGCATTTTTTAAGTTTGGTAGTGCGGATTTCGTAATTTTTTAGTGCGCTAATCGTTATTTTTACAGGGTTCTACCCCATAATCATCTATTCATAAGCCTGTAGGCTGTAGCAAAAGTTTGCAACAGCTCCATTGACCAAATAATTGGTCGAATAATCTGATTACATTGCGTTGCCGAACTAGACAAATAATTTGTCGAATAATATTTGCCCAACTTTGGGATGAGGGAAGGGGTCATTGACACCTCTCGCTGTTGGAGGGATGCAGGGGGTGTGGAATATGATGATGACCTAATGATGCAGTGAGTCGAGGGATGGCCGGCCCTCTTTCGCAGAATCCATCACATATTATATTCTTCGCATCTGTTCTCATTGGATTCAGCGAGATATAGCAGAGCTTGTTATTTGCGAAAAGAGAGTCGGCTTATTTCGCTCCGAAACAGTTCCTCAAACCGAAATCGCGAATACAGAGATCAAAACGTGCACTTTATGCTCTGAAAACTTTCCTTTCTTTTTTTAATGCTGAAAGTTGGACGGAGGGGGGGGGGAGCCAAGACTGCCGCACTATAGGGTGTTGGGCCCTGATTCGTGGCCAAAATGATTTTTTTTTTTTTTTTTTTATTTTTTTTTTTTCGTCAATTTGAAAAAGCGACAAAAAAATGGGATTTTTTCATTTTACGAGACTTAGAAAATTATCAAAAAAAAAACAGGAGGCCCGTGATCAGTGGTAATTGTATATACACTGAAAAAAGTACCTGGTTAAAGTTTTCCATAATTTGGCTAACATTTGCTATAAACTGGGTTTGGATATACGACAATCCATGTCGAGGGTTACCGTTACCTGCCTAACATAGTAAATTTTACGATGCACTTCATAGTAGAATTTAACCATGACAATAATTATTTTAAACCAAGTGTGGATTAACTCATGTGGAGGCACTCAAAAATATATAACTTTTCTTCATCAAACTTTACGTAAGAACTACTCAGCTACTTCTCAGCTTTTGAGAGGTTTCCAAAGATTTGGAAATCTCGGGCTTTTGTGTCGAAGTTATCGGTATAAATACTTCGTAGATGGTAACCATTTCATCGGAAACTTTGTAAAATCCGCAGAGTTCGATTTTACTATTTTAACGCTGTTAAATTCACAATGTGCCTCGTTTACATTTACTATATTTGTATAACTTTTACCATAATTGCAGTAATATTTAATCACGAAAACCTTACTGTGTCAATGTAGTAAACTTCAACCAAGTACTATTGTCAGTGTACTATTTCACGATTTTATTCTTCAATTCTTCTGATTTGCAAAGTCGCAGAACTTCCGGACTTGTGCGCATTCGCAAGTGTTCTCTTTTGCAAATTAAAATACACACTATAGACTGCATTTCCATTCAAATAACGGAAAAATCGATACCAAAAGACCTCTAAAATTACGAGTTTTTCCTTTTACACAATTTCTCTATCATTTCTGAAGTCACGTAAAAACTTCATTGATCTATTTAAAGATGAAAACTGGAAAATATTCTGTTTTATATATTCTGATTCTACTCCAAACCTCAGTTTTTAATGTAGATGAGAGAAATCGCTTCTTTTAAATAAACAAGGAAACACGTTTACTTGTGACAGTTTTCCTTGCGCGAAGTAAAGTTCTATTGCATGAAGGAGAATCACTGTTACAACAAGGAATCTTTTACTTGTAGCAGCAGACGTTTTCCTTGGGTTAAAGGAATTTCCCCTTAGTCAATATTTCACTGTGCTGTGTTTCTTTAACACAAACGAAATGCACGTTTGATTAAAAAAAGAATTCTCTCAGTGTATCGTTGTTGCCATAGTCGCGCGGGATCCAAATCCGGTAGCGCCAAGTATGACAAGTAAGTCCTCTGCTGGATTTCTGGGCCCAATAAATGTACGGTACACAGGGTCTTCGGACCTCGGCCCCAATTCCGCCCAAAGTACTTCAACAAGCATCGGCCACCAGCCAACGGACCGCATCGGACCGTTTAAAAATGACGAAACCACAAAACTGACCTCAAAATAGCACTTAGGGTGGGTTGGAGAGGCGGCTCTAGACCTGCCCCAAGTAACGTAAAGTTGGGAGCGCTCCCAACATTCCGATGTGCCGTTAAAGAAATGTGAGGTTAGAATCGCCATTTTTAGGTACGATCTAAAGCCCGTTTGTACCGTACATTTATTGGGCCCTGACGAATTAATCATGAAAAAATATTCCGGTTTGTGGTACACGACGCCAAATACAAATACTATGTAGAATACGAATTTGTTAATAGCTTTGGTCCGAGACGAAGTTTTTATTTTTGACTTTTGGCCACGGATCGGGGTCCAATACCCCATAGTGTGCCGCTCAGTCTAGCCTCTCCGGTTCGGATTTATGAAAAAAGTTGTTGGCTGAATTTTCATTTCGTAAATTATAAGTGTGCTCGAAACACGTACGTCACAGCGCCCACAGATGGCGCTAGTTTCGCTCAACGTACGAGTATACCGCACCGTCCAGTTCCGCTCGCTCCGCGCGTCTGTTTTAAAACGTGTTTGCTTCGCACTCCATGCGCTCGTTCGCATTTAACTTTAATGAATGCACCGCGCCCGTAAACGCAAAACGCAAAACGTACACAAACACATAAAAATTTGGTGGGGGGGGGTGAAAAAAAGGGGGGAACCCGCGAAGCTAAAGAAAAAAACATTGGCCGTTTTCCAGATTTGACGACTGGAATTAACTTGTATACTCGAGAAGTGAAGTTTTTTCAGTCCATTAAATTGGAAGGTTGGGAGTAAATAAATGTCCGAATTTGTCTTTAAATGTGCCCATTCATCAAGGGAACTGTAATTAAAGTCATCGCTGACGGTAGAATAACATTTGCTCCTCTCCCTCCCCTTCCCTTCTAGGGCTCGTCCGATAAACGGTTCAAATTTCTAACCTTTATCTTCTTTCTTTTTTAGCGACAAAAGATGGGGTTTTTTAAATCCTTGCTAGTCTGCACCGTCATCATCGACCATTTGCTGTACACCGAGTTAAAATAATGTCAATTTTCGAGGTTTTAAAAGAAGAAAGATGGAAAGAAAGAAAGAAAGTAGGAAAATACTTTTTTTGCTCCAACTTTTTAGGGTTGTTCTCACTAGCCTATAGTTAATGCGAGAGATCAGGGCAGTAGCGTAGCTACCTGAGCTTGCGCCTCCCCCCCCCGCCGATTTGAATGCTGCGCCCCTCTTTTTTTTAAAGTAAAAATCGGCCGCTTCCGTGGGGCCCCCCTCGCCCAAATTTTGGCAGAAGCTTGAGCCTTTATATGGCTTTCTCCTTTCTTTTCCCATAGCTTCTACTGTTCTCAATCTGTTCTCTTTTCTTTCCTTTCCTTTTTTTCCTTTTCCTTTTCCTTCCCTATTTTCTCTTCCCTTTCCTCTTTTCCTTTCCTTTCATCCTTTTCGCTCTTTCTCTTTCTCTTCTCAAAATGTTTGCGCCCACCAAAGCGTTGCGCCCCCCCCCCCCCCCCCCCCCGGCGGGGTCAGCGGGGCCTATAGCTACGCCACTGGATCAGGGCCCAATAAATGTACGGTACACACGGTCCTCAGCCCTAAGTCCGCCTTCAGTACTTCAACAAGCATCGGCCACCAGCCAACGGACCGCATCGGATCGTTTAAAAATGGCGAAACCGCAAAACTAACCTCAAAATAAAGATATATAATAATAGCACTTAGGGTTGGTTGGAGAGGCGGCTCTAGACCCGCCCCAAGTAACGTAAAGTTGGGAGTGCTCCCAACATTCCGATGTGCCGTTAAAGAAATGTGAGGTTAGAATCGCCATTTTTAGGTACGACCTAAAGCCCGTTTGTACCGTACATTTATTGGGCCCTGAACCTTAGTTGAGATGCTCGCACACACACTTCGGTTTTCGCTCAACTCGGGTTCAACTCGACTCCGACTCCGTTTCAATCCCAAGTCGAGTCGGCGAACTCGGGTTGAGATTTTGCGCGTAAACACCGCGGAGCTCCGAACTCGGGTTGACGTGGTATCGATGTCACCAAAAGGAGCGAGGTTAAACACGCGTCTTATGCGGCGTTCCTTGTCCGTAACGCACTGAGTTTCGCCGCCATTTTTGTCAAAAATGTAAATAAACACACAGGAGAAGAAGAAAGAAATCCTTCTAACTCGAGTTCAAATATATGGGTGTTATGCGCTAACCCGAGTTGAACCCGGGTAGAAAACCAACTTCGTAAGCCCAACCCAGGCTGAGATCTCTCTCAGAAACGAGGCTATGCCTACTGTTCTCATGAGTGGCGTATCCAGGAAGCTTCCTCTCTCTCTCTCTCTCTCCCTCTCTCCCTCTCCATTTATTCATCTGAAATTATAAGTTAGAAAAGAATAGCTGAAGGTGCTCATCACGTGTCTGCAAACCCTATTAATGTCCTTTTCTAGAACACGCACCTTTAAATAAGGGGACTCAGGTAACAGAGAAAGAAAAAACAATTTAAACCTTTGGTAGAAAAATGACTTTAGTTGAGGCAACCAAATATTTGGTTCACCCTGTAAAATCTCTTTTGTTAGGTGCACAAAACCTTTGGTTAGCTCTGCTAAAGTCTTTTGCTGGGTAATTTTTCTACGAAAAGTTGTGTCAGGGCTACCAAAGAATTTGTTTCTCTTTTTTTCTGTGAAGAGAGAGAAGGTCAAGTCATAGTCAAGTAATGAGTTTCTTTGGGTGCAATTCAGATACTTTACCTGAGACTTACTTGAATTAACTCGATTTTGAAAAGTTTTCCAGTAGAAACTCGTCCTTTTGAACCAAACCGCCTATTTGAGATCTCTCGAGGAAGTTTCAAGGTGTTTGCAAATAAGGATAGACTCGAATTGGCAATTCAGAGACACTTTGAAAATACATAGTTTTCCACTCGAGATGAATCCCAAGAAAACCGTTTCAAACCTCGAACCGATTTCAAGTTTTCTCAGGAAGTGCCAGCTTACGGTGCGCGCCTTTAAATAGCTGTTTCCCCCTTTCGACTAGACTTTAACTGGAGTATTTTTCAAGTCAAGTTGATCTCAAGCTAATTGTAAGTCTGAATTGCACCCTTAAAGTCAGATGTACCGACGTGACGAGGCCAAATTCAAAATATACCCTGTGCTGAGCCACCCACACTGAAAAAAATAATTCCTGAATTCTAGTAATATTACCAGAATTATAACGATATGTGAACCACAGAAAGGAGAGTATTTTGACCAGGAAATTCTGGTGTTAGTACCATGATCTAACTACACAGGTCAGTCAATCCGGTGGATGAGTTTCGGTGCGATCTGCGCAACCTCCGCTCGTGACGTATAGCTGGCACAGCTGAAGAGCGGGCGTTCAAATCTACGTACTCTCTTACGGGGAAAATACCCTTTTTCAAGTGCGAATTATAACAATTTACGACAATAAAACTTGGTTTTTGTCAGTAAGAAGTTACGAGGAAGGTTTCAAGCCTTGAGAAAACCTATGCAATCTTACGCAAATTTGCTTTTTCTATTTTCGGGCTGTTTTAGAAAAGTGGGTAGAATGCATTGAATATTTCATAACCTACCTCCTCCATAAGAGGAATTTTTACTAACCGCCAGAAAATATAGGAATAAGAAATTGAAGTGTGATCAGACTGGTTTTCTCAAAGCTTGAAACCTTCCTCGTGGTTTATCATAACTAAAAACCAAGTTTTATTGTCGTAAATTGTTTATAATTCGCACTTGAAAAATGGTCTTTTCCTCATATGAATGCATTTAGATTTGAACGCCCGCGCTTCAGCTGCGCCAGCTACACGTCATCCTTCCTCACTCTACGCGGTGATAGAGCAGGCAGACGGAGAGGCCGGATGTGCGCATTGACTGACCTGTGTGGTTAGATCATGGTTAGTACCAGAATATGGTTATAGAATTGGAATTTCCTCAACATTTTCAAGAATTATATGGTACAAACACTAGAATTCTGGTAATTGGACTATCTTATACATTGGTTCACTTATCGTCATGCTTCTGGTAATTTTTTTTTTTCAAGGTAAGATGTAATCATATCATTTCTTCTTAATTCCCAAGCTAAATATTAAGCAATTTCCTGTTCCTTTTACAATTCCAGTGATGTCAGCGTTTTCCTTTCCATTCATCCTCTCTGTGCAGTTCCGGAGTACTTGCTCTGTACAGTTATGCCACACCTCGCACGCCCCACCGCTCATTTTGCATGAAGATTTTTTTTTTTTTTTCAAGCTTTGATATATGCTCTTTCGTTTTGAAGAATAAAGTTTTTCCTTCAAAATCTCGGCATCCTATCTTCCCCTCACCCCCTATCTCGTTCCTCAGGGTTAATTTTTGTCTGAATGTAAAGTACTTTCTCTTGGCACACTATTTTGAATCAAGTCTCATTTTCTCTTATCCCTTTAGAATATATTTAAAGCGTGAAATTATGAGAGCGAGCTGAGCACTGACTGTTTTTTCGAAGTAATTTTGTCTATATATACTTTCGTCTGTTTCAGAAGCTCACCGTGCTTTAGAGCTTTTGGAAGATTATCACGCCAAGCTAACGCGACCTCAAGACAAGCAACTCCGACTCGCCATTGAACGCGTCATCAGAATATTCAAGTCGCGACTCTTCCAAGCTTTATTAGGTAAGAGACGCCCTTTGTTCATCATTATCTTATCATCATTATCTTATCATCATTATCTTATCATCATTATCTTATCATCATTATTTTATCATCATTATCGTAACGCCTCCCTTGATTTTGCGCGCTAAGAGTTTCTCTTGATGCGGAAATGAACCAAAAAGTATCACTTTCAATTTCGCTCATTCTAGATTTGTATTTTTCTTTGTTTTTGTTTTGGGTGCCAACCGTGGAAACGTAGAAATGTGAGCAGGCTGTGGCTGATTGTAAACAATCGTATCGTAATGCTATCGCGTGGATGATGGAGTGCGTGCTATCTTTTGGGTGGTGCCATCCCGATGGGTTCCATTCCGATAGAAACCCTCCGCCTTCCATCTCTACGGAAATTCTCCGATGACTCCTAAGCTATCGAAGAATTTCCGCAGAGATGGGAGGGTTCCTATCGGAATGAAACCTATCGTAATAACACCACTCATAAGATAGCACGCACTCGATCATCGACTCGAAATGGCATTACAATACGATTGTTCATAATCAGCCTGCAGGAAAAAAAAAATGGAGCCGGTATCAAGAAACTTTCAGGTTGATTGAGTAATTAATTGAATCGGTCTTTGGTAAAAGGGCCTATACGAAACACGAAGTCTGTTCATTTCTATACGAAAGTTACTCGTAATGTAGGAAAAAATTGTGTTTATCTCAAAAACCAAAACAGATAAATAAAATTTGTATAAAGAATCTTAATCAGCATACTTTCAGTTTTCTAACGAGCTACAGTTTTGTAAATTTGGTTCACATATTAGTGAGTGACGTCATTTTTTTCCACACTCACCTCTCTCTGGCGGCCGGAGCCGCGTGCCCACCTCCGCGAGCGTTGAGGTGGAGCTCGTCACTCGTCAGGTGTCTCCGTTCCCCGATCAGATTCCGTAGATAAGAATGATTGTGATTATCAACCCAGTGCAGTCACACATCCAAAGAAGATTCTATGAATAATAAAATTCGCGGTGAAAAACTTTCATCATGATTTGGCCCCTATTAATCAGTATTGTGCGAGTAATCATGGATGGAGGGTACTGATAACGTCGACACCCACAACGTCGACTCGCAACTTCGACAACCATAACGTCGACAAAAATTCGGTGTCGACGTTGGGAAATCGCGACACCGCTCTCGGGAAACAACTTCGACACCCACAACGTCGACACCGAATTTTCGTCGACGTCATGGTTGTCGAAGTTGCGAGTCGACGTTGTGGGTGTCGACGTTATCAGTACTCTCCATCATGGATACCTCATTGAATAACATGTCCGAATGTGAGTCACTTCCTGTAATCCGTTTTCTTACCGTGTTGCCTGATTTCTGGATCCGCCAACCAGTTGCGATGCGTGCAATTTGGCAACGTTGTTATGTGTCCATTTAAACCCATATAAAAGGTCGAATGCGAAGATGTTCACCGAACACCCGCAATAGTTCTACCTTTTCAGTGAATTTAAATGGACACGTTACAACTTTGCCAAATTGCACGCTACGCCATTGCCGCCAATGCTGCCAAATTTTCACTACTCATACTGAATTAAATGGGAAATTTGTATCTTTCACGCTCGAAATTAGGAGTGGATTTTGACAGTTTCGAGTGCGTGCATATTATTCTTACGTCATTTTGAATTGAAATTAATGGTTTGAAGCGCTATGAGTTAAGAATTGTTCGCCGCGCAGATCTATTCTGGTGAACACCGCTTAAACCAGCCAAGACCTTCCTCATAGAACAAAACAAAAGACACCAGCGGATTCGGGAATTTTTCTTCACTATACGGCCATTTGTTCGCGTGTGTTAGAAAAGGATGGATAAGGGGCAGTCACATGACTTTCTCTCCCTCTTCTATCCTTTTCTAACTCACGCGTTCCAATGGCCATAGAAGGAGAAAGACAATCCACTGAATCCGCCAGTGACAAAAGAAGGGGTAAAAGCTCTTTCGTTGCATCCGCACGAGTTTGAATTTCCTTATCCTTAAAAACGCCGGCGTATATATTTTATAGGTTAAAAGGGGTGTCGAGAAAAAGCGAATGAATTTCCCTCCCCTCCTTTGTGACCTCAAACATTTTTCTCCGTCCACTCAAGTTCAAAAAGCCGTCTCTCATTTTTAGCCTCAGCGGGCTCCGTTTTGGTGTTTTTTCCATTCCTTTTCTCTCTCAATTTTTTCTCCTTCGTTGTTTTTTTTTTTTTATTTATTTTTTTATTTTTTTAGACGCTTTGAACTTCCTTTGCCTTTTTCGTCCACTGCTTTGTAGAATGTTTTCTATCGTGGAATATTAAATTTTATTTATGTCCTGCGTCGTAAGCTTCCCGCGAAGACGGCTCCATTCTGAAATCTTTGCGTCAGTCGATTTCCGTTTTGATGGTTGGCTCCAGTGCAGCGCCCAGTTTGGCAACGTTGACTTTTTTCAATAGATTGATTTAGTAGAGCGATATATCGTATCGATTGCCGCCCGAGGCCCTCTGGTTCCAAACAAACTGATTCAATGTATTTTCCCAATAAGAGCAGTTTTGAACCAAAAGGGATATTAACTCAAACAATTAATGCGAGCTTTTTGCGATTATGAAGTCTACGTCCTCGAAAATGCTTAATTATTATGCCTGGTTCCACGGTAAAACTGCCGAAATTAACAAGATATTACAGATTAAACGATGCATTTGGAGGTTGGAATCACCCAAATTTTATTGTTGTTGTTGTGGATTTGGCGGGATATCGGGTGATTCAACCTACAAATGCGGTGTTTTAATCTGTAATATTATATCTTATTGATTTCAGCAGTTTGTCAAGGAATCGGGCATAATTAAGCATTTTCGACGACGTATAATGCATAATCGCAAAAAGTTTGCAATAAATGTTTGATTTAATGGCCTAAATTTCCGTTCAAAAGTTCACTTTTGGGGAAATTACATTGCGAACTAGAGTTTGTTTGAAATCAGAGGCCCTCGAAGGGTAATCGATACGATATATCGCTCTACTACAACCATCTATTTAAATCCATTTAAAAAGGTCGAATTCGTGGGCGTTCACCGAACATCCAATAGTTCGATATTTTCAATGGGCTTAAATGGAGAAAGTACACGTTACCAAATTGCAAGCTTCGCCACTGGTTGGTTCGTATGCTAAAATGCCAAAAAATTTACAGTTCGAATTGCTACTTGCGCATTCGCGTAAGCGACAAATCACTATTATTTGATGCAAGGTGTTGAGAAACGGAACTTGATAAAAACAAAGATGAATCCCATTTAAAATATCATTTTCAAACTGCTAGGTGTATCCTTATTGTAATTTTCTCGGAATTTAGCGTAAGTATCGAAGAAAAATTATCGTTAGAATATGTCTGAAATATGCGCAACCCGTAGCCATTGGTTGTGCTGAAACATGAGTTTTAGTTTTATCTTTTATATTATTCTTTTTTTTATTAATTCACTCTTTCATTATCGAAGTCAATTTCAGTGGTCTTTTTTCACTCCGACATAATGGGGCTATTGCACACTTTTGCTATAAGCGATTTAATAGTCGATTATGGCGTAAAAACCTCAAAAAATAACGATGGCGGCACTAAAAACTTCCAAAATCCACTCCTAAACTCAATAAACGCAGTTGTTTGCGGGAGCGTAATGGTGGCCGAAGGCACTAACAATGGGAGATTCCCATCTAACAATACCGTAACTCCATCAAGAAGTGACCAATAAGAGACTACTTTCATTTGACACCGGTGTCACTCGGTGTTGCGGTACCATTCATCGGATGTGAATCATCACTCTGATGACTAATTACTCTGTGAATCATCCTTGTCAGCATAGAAAGAGTGACGAAATTAAGATAGGAATCTCCCATTGTTAGTGCCTTCGGCCACCATTACGCTCGCGCAAATAACTGCGTATATTGAGTTTAGGAGTGGATTTTGGAAGTTTTTAGTACCGCCATCGTTATTTTTTGAGGTTTTTACGCCATAATCGACTATTAAATCTCTTATAGCAAAAGTGTGCAATAGCCCCATTCATGAAAGATCACAAGTGAATTTAAAAGAATCATAATCATATCGAAAGATGTCCTATGTTTAGTCCTTCTCTTACTCACCGTGGTCTCTTATGGGTGTATCACCGCACAGAGGAACGATTCAATCGTCGACTCGCAACGTCGACAACCATAACGTCGACAAAAATTCGGTGTCGACGTTATGGGTGTCGACGTTCAGAAATCGCGACACCGCGCTCGGAAAAGAACGTCGACACCCACAACGTCGACACCGAAGTTTTGTCGACGTTGCGGTTGTCGAGGTTGCGTGTCGACGTTGTGGGTGTCGATGTTCATTTCCGAGAGCGGTGTCGCGATTTCTGAACGTCGACACCCATAACGTCGGCACCGAATTTTTGTCAACGTTATGGTTGTCGACGTTGCGAGTCGACGTTGTGGGTGTCGACGTTATCAGTACCCTCCCGATTCAATAGGCGAGACCGGACACGTCATGGTAAAGTAAATCCTTAAAGTAAATCCTGTATGTTTAGGGACTTGTTTGGTAGGTTGAACGTCTGTGGAAAATGTCCCCAGAGGAGGAAAGTAGGTGCCGCAAAGTGGTGGCAATGACCAATTGAGCAACAGATTGCTAAAAAGCCTATCCTAACGTTTAATTTTCCTCATCCCTCTTTCCACTCGTAGTTCTTTTTTAACATATAATTTATTTCATCGCTGAGAACGTTTTTATCAACAATCAAACAAAAATACAAAGAAAAAAATGTAGGTTCCTACTCTATATTGATTCTGTTGCATACCCTGCTTCAACACAGCGGGCTCGTATTAAATTCTCCGGGGGGACAATCAATAAATCAATAAATAAATGAAACCCGTATGAAGCACAGTGCCTCACACATAAATCTGGCATTTTATGTTTGTTTGTTTGTTTGTTTTTTTTTCATCCGTTAAAAGCTTTAATGATTATTGATGAGTCGCCAGGATTAAAAATATGTTGGTACAAAGTGCTTCATATGTTCATTATACATGCAAGCAAACTGCATCTCGCTGACGTCATGCACTGATAGAGGTCAGACCTACCTTGTTGCTATATCCCATTCAAAAAAAAAAAAAAAAAAAAAAAATGTCCCGTGCTCAAATTGTCCCGATGAACGACTCAATATCGGCTTCCAAACAGAAAAACGTTTTTGATGCGCCTATCTAACCATTTTGTTTTTATTTTTTTTTTTCTCTAATAACCTAGCGAAAGATTTTTAGGTGACCATACAAAACTTCCTTTTGCTCGATTTTTGTTTGGTTTTGTTTTTCCTGTGTAATTGAATTGAAAAGTTGCTGTTTGCTGCAATCTTCATACATTTTTAAACAGACAAGTTTCTCGAGGGGCTCCACTCTCCAGCCCTCCGTTGGCGGGCGAGGGGTAAAAAGTTTCAAAGGGCGAGTGATGTATCGTTCAAAAGAGGACAGAAATAATTTATTCTTTCTTCGCTAGCTTTCAAATGCACTGACATCTTATGCGATCGAATTATCTACAATATAGAAATTGTCTTGTTTTGACCCCTTTCTTTTTCCTGTATCTACGGGTGGAAGTGAAAAGATTTTGGAGGCTGGAGGTAACACTATTTTATCGAAGCTCATTGGAAAGCTCGTGGACGCTTCGCCCTAATGCATCAGAACATAAATGTGAAAAATATATACGGAGGCTGCAGGGCTATGGTCGCGAAAATTTTACCAGAGAAGTGTCGCCTTGTGAGCAATCCATGATCTTACTTTACTACCATCTGATTGTGAGCTGAGCCCATGCAAGAGTATCGAGTGTTCGGCATGGTTTGCTTTTGATCCCATGCATGAGCGATCGATTCTTTTTTGCAGTCTTACTTGTATCGGAGAGTGTATCGATTTACATCGCGGTTCAGCCACCACTGAATGGGGCTCTTGCAAAATTTTGCTGCAGGTAGTGCAGGTGATTGAAGAGTTGACTCTTGCATATAAAGCTGTAAAAATGACGATGAGTGCACTCAAAAATTACTCTCCGAATCGGGCTTAATGGCTTAGAGTTGCAGGTATCATGGGAAATTCCTACCTAACTTGAGACATATCTCTGCGCTTCGGGCTTCCGTAGAGAGAGTGACAAATTAGACAGGGATCTCCCATGATACCTGCGTTGAACCGCCATTGCGATATTGTCGTTATAGCAGTTTTGTGAGTTTACTACTGAATTTGAGACTTTCTGAGTGTGATTTTCCTGATTTTTGTAGGTTTCTACATCAGATTTGACTATTTATTTGCTCACAGCCAGTGGCGTACGCAGGATGTTTTTTCTTTGGGGAGGGGCTTGCACTGATGAGCGTTTGACTGAAACTCCACCCCTGAAAATCTGAGGTCTGGGGGGATTTAGCCCCCCCCCCTCTGCGTACGCCACTGCTCACAGCAAAAGTTTGCAAGAGCCCCATTGCCGACTCGATGAAAAAATGGACCATGGGACGAAAGGCAGTAATGGCCTCGCCAATGTGCAACATGTGCAACTGGTTGTCGTCATGACTCACTAGTCCCTTCTCCTCCCCCTTCTCACCCCTTTCATAACCCCCCTCCCGGCCTCCCCTCACCACACTTTCCTGCAGCGCGGCAGCAAACAAACGCAACGGTCGGATGACGTGGGGGTGACGTGTTGGCTGTATGTTATGTCATTTGGCGAGTATCGTCCGGGGGTATTCGCGGGGAAAGTGGGAGGGGGAGGAGGGGGGAGGGGGGAGGGTTGTCAGAGGGTGATGTCGGACGCTCCGCTCTCGGCTCGTGCTCCTCTGTCGGCAAGTCGTCGGTCGGTCGGGTGAAGGAGGCACCCCAGCAGCTCGTATGTGTGTGTGTGTGTGTGAGCGTCCTTTCTCTCACCCCCCCCCCACCCAGTCGAGTCCCCCGCCCCCGGGCGGGTCGATAGCCCTTTTGCCGCAATGCAACCCCACCTTTGAGCCCCCCCCCCCTTACCCGACGCCATCACCACCTTTGATGTGGAGAGCGTGCTGCAGAGAGAACAACTCTCTCTCTCTCTCTCCTCTCTCCTCTCTCTCTCTCTCTCTCTCTCTCTCTCCTCTCTCTCTCTCTCTCTCTCTCTCTCTCTCTCTCCTCTCTCTCTCTCTCGCTCTGATACCGCATTTACTTGTCAATTGTTGTTGTTGTTGACATCTGGATGCGGCTCATCGTGCGAAGATGAGTCGAAAACTGAATGAGCCGGTCAGTTTTTATCGCTATTCTATTCAACCTTGCCACTCCGGTCAGAGACATGTAGCGTGCATTCAGCAACGCTGTGTTTTTCCATTTAAAAACCCATGGGAAACGCAATGAAACGAAGGAATGCAGTGTGCACTACCTACAGATCCACCTTTTTCTCGCGGGCCCAAACGTACGAAATACGATGTTATTATATAACTAAACGCGGCGTCTCTGATCGACGTGTCCACTCTCCAGTGTTGCAGCGCTCAATTTGACAACGTTGCATTTGGTCCATATAACTTGTACTTATCGGATTATGGCCGTAGACATGGGGCTGATGGGTCTACAGCCGGCAGCCTCCCCCCTCCCTGAATTGTCGGGAAAAGGGGTGAAGGAGAATGGAAGGAAAATGAAGGGGAAAGAGGGGAAAGAGAAGGGGGGAAAGGACCTGCACCCAACCCCGAAAACAATGCTAGAGTTGCAGCCCCCCTAAAAAAAAATAAAAACAAAAATAAAAACAAAAAAACCTATCTTGGCTACGGTTATTTATCGGTTGGTCGGTCAAAGGATGTCCTCTCCGCATTTGAATCTATGTCCAACAATCGATTGCTGGTGAAGCGCTGCTTCACTTTCGAATCGATTGTTTTGCATGCAATCAAATGGAGTGAAGACATTGTTGCCAAGTAGCACGAGCCGCCACTGCATTGGCCCCCTTGGAGCCCAAAATACTTGGTCGGTTTTAGTGATGACTTGGTGATAACGTCATCCAGTGATGAGCGTTCCAAACTGTCTCTCTTGCTCTCGCGTGCCCCCCCCCTCCCCCCTATAGTGCCATCTCACTCTGATTTCAAAAATCGCATAAAGAGACATATTTTGTGAATTTTTTTTGGCAGAAATGAATTTCTCGAGGCATTTTAATGCGATTTTGATAATAATTTGTCGTTAAAGAAGGCCCTGTGTACGAATTTCGGAACTAGAAAAAGATGGCTATACTTGGGAGTCACGGGAGTGAGTGAGCTAGTTTGGAACGCTACGCTAGTTTTGTCACAACCGATTGCGACCGATGAGAGTGTTGTGATTGTTGGCTAACCGTTGACTAATTGACTTTGCACTAAAACCGTATATAACGCAAAGTCGACCCTGGACCATTTGATAAGCAGTTGAAGTTTTGAAAAGTTGCGAAATTGAAAAAGCGAAACGAATGTTAAATACTCCTTCCTCTTGGTGAGAACCTTTTCTTGCTTTTTTAGGCAATTCTAACCTTAATAGATCAATTTTAGCAGAATATCTAAAAAAAATTTTTTTACGGAATTCGAATTCGGCAATCATTTCATTACTTTTCTGCATTTTACCCTTGAAAGTAAACATTTTTCCTTATGCTTAGATTCTCCTTTGAATGTTAAAACAGAAAGAATGTCTACAAAGCTGGGTGAAGATAAGCCCCCGTTTTCGCGCCAACAAGAAACTGAGGGGGGGGGGAGATCTGCTGCTTCTAGATCTTATTTTTACCCGGGTTTCAATGACAAATGAGCCTGGTTGTAACATTTTGAACGAGCCCTGATGGTGGCAAGCATATTGTAATCGATATACTTTTCATTCGAACCAAGGCCATTTAACCATGATTATGGAGCGTTCATTATCCACTTGTTTTCGCGAACTAGTATCTTGACTGATGAGTGAATGGAACATGAGGACACCGTGTTGCCAGTTTGAACGCATCAACGCCCTACTTTTAATTATTGTGCTCATCACAGAGTGATTATTGAGTCAGTGAAACAGTGAACAATATTAATTATTGTTACATTTTTATTGAAGAGTTACTTGCTTGTATCTCTAATAAATAAGTGGTTGTTTCGTTCTTGTTGTGGATGTGAAGTAAAGTGAGGAATTTTAAGCGTTAAAGTCCAAACTGCAATTTTTAAATGTTACGGATCCTACGACGCTACGTTTACCCGAAATGACCCACATCCTCCCTCTGCTCGCATTCCAAGTTTTGTTGGGATACACGGGAAAAAAAGAATTTGTTCGCCTAACTAATTATTACTAGATGAAATTTGTGTTATCTCTATTGTTTGTACTTACCCAATAAATGAGGCTCTTTAACCAAAAAATTGGTACTCGGTACCTACTCAATTTCGTACGGTACACCCACATGTATTGGTCGTGCTTACCCAATTTATATTACCAATTGGTACGGGTAGTTGCAAGGGTCTAAAATTGTTTGTTTTATATGAAGAAAATGATTGTACTTGATGAGCTGAGAACAATGATGTCTTTGGTTTCTTTTCCAAGTGTCCCGGTTTTGGAGATACACACGTGTAAAGTTGTAAAAAATCGTGTGCATGCGTAGTGACGTCTTTAAGCGGAATTCTTTTTTAAAACAGTGTATTTTGGGCCAAAATCTCATCTCCTGGACAATGGGACTTAATTAGAAATCAAAGGCATCTTTGCTCTCAGCTCATCAAATAATTTCATTTTCTTTATAAATAAACACAGCATTTCAGACCATTGCAACTGCCCCATTATTGGTCGGAGTATATCTAATTTCTATGGTAAGTATCACCGATTATAGTCCGTTTCATTTAAATAGAAGCTTGAGCTCGACTCTTTCCCCTACGAGTTTTACCCTCACTCTCGTACCTGTGATGACTCAAGACCTGCCCCATCGGTCGGGGATTCCGTCCATCACAATGGACTGTCCTTTGGATAGCTGACTGCCCATTGTGATGGACGGAATCCCCGACCGATGGGGCAGGTCTCGAGTCATCACAGGTACGAGAGTGAGGGTAAAACTCGTAGGGGAAAGAGTCGAGATCAAGCTTCTATTTATACAGGGTGTTTTTTTTATCTCCCCCCCCTGGTTTTTTTTCTTGCTAATTGAGATAAAATGTTGCGGTTTGGACTATTCTTCATCATTTTGGCTGAATTTTCTTTTTTTGGGGTCGAAACCCCCCCAGCCCTCCTAGGGGGGCCCCCAGGGGGGCTATCTCAAAAATTTCAAATGGCAACCCCTATCTTGTGATACATCGCTCGAAAGGGCATAAAATTCTAAGACTTTTGGCGCAAACCGGAAGTTGATATCGTTTTTTGTTTTCGATATATCGAATTTCAAAGTTCGATTTGGACCCATTTTCAAAAATCGTTACTCCACTTTGGAAAGTCGGAATTAAAAAAAACTATGGGTCCAAAATACTCTAAAAAGCAAGTACTTTTCAGATAACGAAATAGTTTTGACATAAAATTTGATTTTAGAGCCCCAAATTTTTTTTAAAAATTTTGCCCCTAAAAGGGGCTATCTTGAAAATTCCCTTCCACGACCCTTATTGAATGATGCGTCGATCAAAAAGCATAAAAAACTGAACATTTTGGCGCAATCCGGATATCGATATCGTTTTTCGTATTCGAGATATCAAATATTAAAAATTCAATTTTCGCCTACCTTCAAAATTCGATATCTCGAATACGAAAAACGATATCGATATCCGGATTGCGCCAAAATGTTCAATTTTTTATGCTTTTTTGATCGACGCATCATTCAATAAGGGTCGTGGAAGGGAATTTTCAAGATAGCCCCTTTTAGGGGCAAAATTTTTAAAAAAAATTTGGGGCTCTAAAATCAAATTTTATGTCAAAACCATTTCGTTATCTGAAAAGTACTTGCTTTTTAGAGTATTTTGGACCCATAGTTTTTTTAATTCCGACTTTCCAAAGTGGAGTAACGATTTTTTGAAAACGGGTCCAAATCGAACTTTGAAATTCGATATATCGAAAACAAAAAACGATATCAACTTCCGGTTTGCGCCAAAAGTCTTAGAATTTTATGCCTTTTCGAACGATGTATCACAAGACAGGGGTTGCCATTTGAAATTTTTGAGATAGCCCCCCCTGGGGGCCCCCCTAGGGGGGCTGGGGGGGTTTCGACCCCAAAAAAAGAAAATTCAGCCAAAATGATGAAGAATAGTCCAAACCGCAACATTTTATCTCAATTAGCAAGAAAAAAAACCAGGGGGGGGGAAGATAAAAAAAACACCCTGTATGAAACGGACTATAGTTTGATTGCGCGCAAATTTCACCAATTTTACAGTCGGGCGAACCAACTTGGTCTTTAATCAGTGTAGGCCTGTAGGGAGTGTAGGGCCTTCAAATGGTTACCGATATTTGCTGATGAGAGATGAGACCAGTCGAAAAATGATTTGACGCAAAAAACGAAGACCGAAGACGTGAGAAAATATCGGCTTGATTGCCTCGCTTCAAATTTGACATGACCGCTAAGACAGACATCCCCTCTCCACGGGGAGTAATCCACCTCCCCCCTTTCCCCCTTCCCTTCTCAGCGCAGATTTTCTCCTCTCCTTTCTTCTTCCTTTCCCTCCATTGCAATTGGTCCCCATGCCAAACCCGCGACCGGCCGCGGCGGAGAGCTCATTTACTAAGTCAGGAGTAGGAGTATAGCTTTTTGCTCTCATCTCATTGTCAGTCATCTCTCAAGAAAGCGCATTCCGCTCTGACAAAATACAATTTATTTACTTTTACTTACCTAATGAGTTACATCACTCAACCGAGTATAGTGAAGGAAGGGAAGGGGACGATGGGAAGGAGGTGGAGGTGCGGTGACGGGAGGGGAGGGGAGGGGAAATTTCTTTGGGGGTCTCTCATCATTTCGTCTCAGTGTCTATCCCCCCTTGCTCACCCCCTCTTCCCCTCCACTTCTCCGCTTTCCCATATCTCCTTTCTCTCTACAGACTAGAGCTGCCGTTTTGCGAATATAGTCAATGGTATTTTTCAATTCACCGATGATTCCACCGGTTGAGAAAAGATTACACAGTTTAGTTCAGTGTATGGCGGTACTGCACGAAAATACTATATGATCTGTAATCTTTGCTTAATCGGTGGAACCGCTGTTGAATTATTAAAATATCCGCAATTTTTTTTTTTTTTTTTTTTTTTAAATCATCAACGACTCCTCCGGTTGAGAAAATACTGAAGTTAAGTGTGTTTTCGTGCAGTACACCTGAAGTGTGTAATCTTTTCTCAATCGGTGGAATCATCGATGAATTGAAAAATGTCATTAATTATACGTAAAATGGCATCACTGCTACAGACGTTGCAAGTGGGATGAGTTTGGGTGAGGGAAGTGTCTCCATCATTCCATCGCATCGCGGACGGGACTTCGAAGAAAATTTCAATGTCATCAATATCCTATTGTCCGACCAGACTCCACCGTACACAAGGTATAGATGGAGAACGCAGGTGTGGACAACACTCGGCTCAGGGGGTGTGGCCATCTCGATTTTGCGACTTATTAAGTTTTCTGAAGCTGTCGGAGCTTTTGAAGGTAATTATGTATATTGTATAATGTTGCATTCAGCAAGCGTGTCTTTTCATCTCTCAGTTACCGATCATAATTCGAATTAGAGATTACTGATGGAAATTGTGTGGTGGAGGTTAGGTTAGGTTTACCTCCACTTCCACTGCCTTAATGGTATCAACTCAAAGTCGTCCGGTACACCCAATATTAATCTCGGTTAATGAAGACCAATTAATCCCAACTACCCAATATTATTAGGATCAGTCACCAATGGAGCTGTTGCAAACTTTTGCTACAGGCTTATTATTAGATGATTAAGGGGAAAATACCCTGTAAAAATAACGATTAGCGCACTGAAAAATCACGAAATCCTCTCCTAAACTCACAACATGCTTTTAAACGCGAGACCGTAATGGCGGCTGAGGCCGCGGTTTTCATTGCGGGGTTCCGGTTCCCTATCTTCAATCAGCGCCATCTACGCGAGGCGTTCTCGCAACACCACACATGAAGAAGAATCATCATACAATTGCCATGAGGTCTCGCGTTAAAAAGCATTTTGTGAGTTTGGGAGTGGATTTCGTGATTTTTTAGTGCGCTAATCGTTATTTTTACAGGGTATTACCCCATTATCATCTATCAAGTATTATAAGTGTTCGGAAAGGACAGAAAGAGGAGCTGAAGCCCCTATTTCCATCCTTTCCTAACAAATGCGTTTAAATGGGCTAAGAGAGGGAAGACAATATCCTGGATACGGGGCTATGCCATGCCGTTGAGCGTTGAGCGCCTTTGATTCATGACGTTGGCAAAAACAAGTACTGCGGTGTAGCAAAAGTTAACTACGCAATCAACTTGAATGGTCGAGCCTTGACCTTGGCTCTGCCTTCTTAACCCTTTTACGACCAGATAACTGAGTGGAATCAATGAGATGGCACGTTGAAATTTAGTGAGTCATTAAATGGTCCTACTCTACTGCGTTAATGTTGCCTATCTATACAATTTAAGGCGCTCGACGAAACTCTACTTAGGAAATGTTAACCATGTGGTGTCGCTTTTTTGACCAATAAATTGTAACTAATTGTACGAGGAGAATCTATATATAGTTACGCAAACGAATATACTCGGGCGTGGTACTGAATAGTGGCTTGGCGTGCAATTTGGCAACGTTGCACTGTGTCCATTTGAACCCATGTCAAAGGTCGAATGCAAAGGTGTTCACCGAACACCCAATCGTTCGATCTTTTTCTTAGTTTTAAATAGACGAAAACCGCAACGTTGTTTGTCAAATTGCACGCTACGCCACTGGTACTGAAAGGTTTGCCTTCGTACCGAAATGGTTAATTTCTAACACTCTTTGAGAAAAAGGTAACCTTTAGTTTTTGGTAGTCCTGCAGAGTATTCCCGATCTGGCGATCCCGGGATCGTGGGATCGATCAGTGTGGCAAAGTGGGAAATTTTGTGGCTATTAATTAATTTTTTGTCTTCTTTTTTGGGGACATTTTGGCCCAAGAGCACGACTACGCGCCACGCGGCTCATTTTCGGGATTCACGTCGCACTGACGGATCCAGAAAATCTATCCTTTTCTCTCTTCTCCCATTAGAACGCGTATGATAGAAAAGGACAGATTAGGGGCAGTCACGTGATTTCCACCTCCTCTTCTATCCTTTGCTAACACATGCATTCTAATGAGAGAAGAGGGAGGAGGACAATCACTTGGATCCGCTAGTGTCACGTCGATTTGAAAAAGTTAAACATTTTTCAACTGCGTTGATTTTGAGCCATAATAGCGAGTGTGCTGATTTTTAGTTAGAATTTCATCGAGCGTGTAAAGTTGCCTTTTTTGTGGAAAGTGTGGCAAAACAGAGTTCGTGTGGCAAAGAAAAAAGAATTTGGGGTCGGAGGAGAGTACAGATGTCGTGGAAGATTCTGCAGGCCTGTGGCATTTGGCCTAAAAACTTTGCCTTAAGAAGATCCAGAGTGTGAAAGGAAGGGAATTCCGGAACATTCCCAATACGATGTGATATATATTCTCGGTGGCTGTCTTCCAAGTTGCCTCCTTAAATCATTGATGAGGATGCGAAAAAGTGAGGGAAGAGGCTGGGAGAAAACCTGCGGCAGAAATGGCAAGGGAAAAAAATCCTTATCGATCTCGACAGTTTCCTTTATCCGTGCTGCTATCTACCGGCGAAAGTGAGAACCTCCGGAAGATGCAGCGGCAGGCGCGCCCGTACAGCAGTGCCCTCTACCCGATGTTGGTCGCGTCGCGTCAGTAGCATCCTGCTTCCCTCGTGAGGTCTTCGTTCGCCCCCTCGAAGAGAGAGGATTCGTATTTCGTGGACCGTGATGCTAGCCGCATGTTTAGGTGTGTCGCGTGGTAGCGCAAGCACCTTATGCTATCGTCGCTGCCCGTTCATAACTTATAACCTGTATCAGCCTCTTTATTGCTATACATCGTTCGCAGTGGCGGCTCATGAAATGCGATATATCGATGTCTACTCCATTTAAAACTAAAGAAAAGTATCGATCGTCAGGGGGTGCAATTGAACCCCCTAGAAATCGATACTTTTCCATAGTTTTAAGTGGAGTGAGCATAGATATATCGCATTTTAGAGCCGCCACTGATCGTTAGTCCAGCTCTAGCCCTCCTGTCCCTCTCATCCAGCAAAACCAAATTACATTGTACTATCAATTGAAAAAGTTTCGGCAGTTAGGAATTTTCACCAAGCGTAGGGAGGAGACACGAAATGTTGCCTTGCGGTTAAAAATGTGTCCTGAAGTTTTGACTTGCACTTTTGAAAAAGTAGATAGATGTATTTTATTATAAAAATTCATCTCTCTGCAATTTTTTGCGACCTTACGCGTTCGATGGTATGAGAGCTGTTTGGTTTTAAAAATGAGCAGATTAATTTAAGTTATGGACCCGCCCCAACTCGATCTTTTTAACTCGCACAATATCATCAGTGGCGCCATCGTGCAATTTGACAACAATGAGTTCACTCCATTTGAATTCATGTAAGTAAGTATAACTCGATTTTTGATAATATAAAGTATAAAGCGCTGCCTCACTGTCGAATCGAGTGTTTTACATGGAATCAAATGGAGGTTGAACAATGTTGCCAATGGGGATCTTGCACTCCTCTGCTGTATAAGCAATTTACTGATGATTCGAATGTAAAAATCTCCAAAAATAAAATTTGTAGCACTGAAAACTCACGAGATCCACGCCTCAACTCACAAAATGCTTTTAAATGTGCTAGCGTAATGGCGGCGTATGACACTATTATAATGGGAGATTCCTACCTTACTTTCGTCACTCTCTCTATGCTGCCAAGGAAGATTAACATAGTAAGTAGGCACCAGAGTAGTAATCCACTTCTAACTCATGGTACCGTGACACCTGGTGACGCGTCAAAGGAAAGTCGTCCATCATTGGTCACTTCTTGATAGAATTACAGTATTAAATTATTAGACGGGAATCTCTTACTTTTACTTCCCTAAGCCACCATTCACAGGATGATTCACAGAGTAATTCAGTGGTACCGAATTTCTCAATTTTGACTCTCCGGCCACTAAGGTCCCTCTTCCTGTGCGGGGTCACTTATTATTGCTCGAAACATTAGTATGTTCCGTTTTGATGCGTACAATTTTTGCATTTATTCATGATCTTCTGAACTCCAGAAAGACCAGGCAGTGAATGTACCCAACATTTAATATATGTATTTAAATGGAATCTCGTAGCATTTTGAAGATATGTACATCAAATCGCAATGGTTCCGTCTAGTGGCGGATCCAGAAAATTTTTCTGGTGGGGGGGGGGGGGGGTGTACGCCTGTGAGATTTTGAAATTTGAAGTGTCGGTGGAAGCAATCTCGGGCTATTTTCTATGGGAAAAGGCAAAATTTGAGGCTTCTGGGAGGGGCACGTGACACCCCCCCCCCGTGGATCCGCCACTGGTTCCGTCTCTGTGGAAGTTAGTTGGTGGAATTAGTTTATAGTTTAGCGCGGGTAATTCAAATTAGACGGACCTCTACAAAGTTAGTTCCTGATCTAACGAGTCAGTTTTGAAAGTTTTTGATTTGCGCATCGTTATTTTTGGTAATATTACGATAAAGTGACTGTGCCATCTGTGCTGTTGCAAATGTACGCAACAGACCCATTAGGTTGATTTCTTGATAAATCTAAGTTCAGCGATCTTTTGTGACTTTGGCTCTAAAATTACGCCGAGTGCGGATCTGGAAGTTACTCCAAGGCTATTTGATGTCCTTTAAAGTTGGAGTGACGGAGGAGTGGCGGGCGACGCGACGAGGGCGCGGCGAGCGGAGGTTTTTGTCCCTTGTTCTCTGTGATTAATGATTCTTTCATGGCTTTGTTTTCACATTATCAGCTTTCCCAGCCTCTTTCCAAACTCCCCTCTCCCTCTCCCTCTCTCTCTGCACATTCGAAACGAATGTATCTTATTCATTTCTCTATCTAAGTTTCAACGACGAAGGGACGTACCTTCCACACTGAGCTCTGTGAGATGTTCGCAAACAAATGGACATGTTGCGGAGTTGGCGTTGTTTTTAATCAATTTAAAACCCATTTGTCTATCACGCTGCCTTTGCGCAAGAACTTTTCAGATCAGAGAGACAATTGCTTTGGATCAGACTAATAGAGTTGATTTTAGTATCGCAGTGAATCTTGTTTCTTTCTCCATCAAAGATTTATTGAATCGCCTTTATTGCAAAGGAGAAGCGTCAATGGATCAGGGCATTAGCAGATTCCTCTTCTGGTGGTTTCTGTCTGTATCAAATGCCGCGGATATTACAATGGCTATTGTGCATCCCTTTGCGATCCGTTCAATATCAAGCGAGATGTAGCCGTTTGAAGGGATATAGAAACAAAAACTGTTGTATCAAGTCAATCGTCAGCCCCAAAAATTTAGACGATTCCTAAAGTTCAAACGGTATAGATCTATTCCTGTATAGTATTTTTAGCTTTTTCTCAATTTTGAACATTTTCGGGGTCAATAAACTGACTTTATACCGACACTCTTGCATGGGTGGATACAGAGAACTTTTTTGGAAGGGGCTATTTGCGAGGAGGCATTTCCTATAATTTAATTGTTTTCAACTGTATCCGATAGGTATATATTCAATACCTACGTAATATATTTTTCTCGAATTGGGGGGGGTCCCTATGCCCCCCTCCTCTTGAATCCGCCCACGTACTCCTATGCTTCTTTAGCATTTAATCGCAGCAGAGCGACTGGGAACGATCGAATAATACTGTCATAGCAATTTCATAAAACAAAAATGATGTTCCCGTATGTATTACTGCCTTGACTTAGCGATCTGATTCTGTCCATGGAAGAGGTCTTAAAACGTTGGAAAATATCGTACACATTTTGGAACCCCCTCCCCCCTCCACCCCCTCCACCCCCTCCCCACTCCACCCCCCCATCCCCTCCCCCCATTCCTCTCTATCGTGCCACCTTCTCTGGCGTTAGATTACTGACAATGAGCTCATGTCGTTCCGTGATTTATACTCAAGAACACTCCTACAGAGATCCCGGATTTTTTTTGGTACCTCTTCTTTCTCCCTTTTTCTTTTTCCTCTTTCTTTTCATAGACTAAGGTTCGCAACTGCGAGATTTCAGTATGCACAATATTCTAAATCCCTCTCTCCGCACTCCTTGTTTTGAACCATTTTAATATTCGCACAGTATTATAACGATTGTTGTGAAACCGTACCGTATAACGGAGAGCCTTAAAACTCGACGCATAATTCAGAGAGGAATCTTCAAGCCAGAGTTATGTATCGTGCGAAAGGAATGAAGCGGAAGATTTATGGGTCGGAAGAAAATGAGGAGAGGGGGGAGGGGGAGGATGAGGGGGATACTTAAATCTGAGGGAAAGAAAAATGAGTGGTGTGGAGGGGGAGTGGGGAGGGGAGTGGGGGAGAGAAAAAAAGGCTCTCAACGTCAGCTTTTGTTTTTAATTCCAGTGTAGTCTTTATTAATCGTCTCTTTTTTGTGTGCGTAAATGGCGTTTAAATGTCGACGGTCGGCCGGACTCCCAATTGCCAGATCGAATCAATGTACGTTTGAATCAGTGTACCATTTGAAGATTTTTCCGGCACATTCGGCAACCATGGGGCCGAACTCAACGAATAGAATATACTCCCTAGACGGAACAATTTCGCCGACGGACTCCCCCCCCCCTCATACACCACGCCACGTCGCGTCGCCCCTTCATGCGATTCCAGCTTGAATGCATGAAAGTTGGGTAAGGTCATAGCCGAGGCTCAGTGCCACGCTTTACTTTACGCAGAAAGTTCTTCCTCTCAGTGCTGCCATTTGTCGGAGTTAGATTAAGCGTGCAATTTGGCAACCTCTCGCATTTCCCCCAATTCCACGAAATAAATCGAGCTACTGAATGCCCTAGGATTCGACCTTTTACACAGATTTAAATCATGCACAGATCAGCATGTTGCCCTTTTGCATGCTTCGCCACGGAATATTTCGCATTGAGTCAAACGGGAGAACAAATAATAGCCTAAACCTCTATATTTGTCAACGCCGATATTTTTCTCCCTGGCAATCATTCCCTGGCGCATTTGAAACGGTGCGGCTATAAAAATGGCATTAATTTCATTATATAAAGGAAAAAGGAGGATCCTAATTTGAGCACTGTAATTCCTAAGAGATTCCTTCGGTTTTTAATTAAGTTTCTAGCATTTTGTGCGTGGTGGATTTGAGGAGTTCCGCTGGGATGTTCTGCGATTTGCATGCATTTAAAAAATACTCGTGCATATGTTTAGCAACGGCGGTTTCTGAACGAATACAACTTATTTACTGTCACTGAAGTGGAATCGAAATGTATCCGTCTGGAGTCTGGAGGAAAAAAGAAAATGCTATAATTAAATATATTACTTTAACTACTGTATCGTTTTCAAATTATCAATTGAATAATCGTAATTTTGACTATCTGTATCATGCACCCTGATAAAATTTACTAAATAGGAAAAACGCCAATGAGACAATTTTAGCTGTTGAACGGAGACTCAAATATGCATCAATGGGTCTGTTGCACACTTCGGCTAGAGCGTTTTAAAGTATCAATACTTATGTATAAAGCCGTAAAAATGACAATGGCAGCATCAGAAAACATCCAAAATTCATTATTAAACTCACAAATTGCTAAAAACACTAGACACTATTCACCCCTGTATCTTTCTACCACGTGCACGATATTTCGCAAAATTAGCGCGGCACATTCAAATAAACACGGCCGACTGTCATCACAGCTGACTTCATAAACAAATAAACAGTAAACACGGATGGCGTCTGTTTGAATTCTTACGTCTCAATATCCTCAATTTCTCACAAAAGATTAAGAAAGGTACGGAAACCGACATTTGCGTCGAAAACTTTTCAAAATGAAACAATAACACACAGAGGTTCCAAGTATGATTCCAACTTCGATCATCATCTTTGGAACTCCGGTGTATTATTGTTTCATTTTGATAAGGTTTCGACACAAATGTCGGTTTCCGTACCTTTCTTAATCTTTTGTGAGAAATTGAGGATATTGAGACGTAAGAATTCAAACAGACGCCATCCGTGTTTACTGTTTATTTGTTTATGAAGTCAGCTGTGATGACAGTCGGCCGTGTTTATTTGAATGTGCCGCGCTAATTTTGCGAAATATCATGCACGTGGTGGAAAGATACAGGGGTGGATAGTGTCTAGTGTTTTTAGCAATTTGTGAGTTTATTAATGAATTTCGGTGTTTTCTGATGCTGCCATTGTTATTTTTACAGCTTTTTACGTAAGGATTGTTACTTTAAAACGCTCTAGCCGAAGTGTGCAACAGACCCATTCAGAGGCGGGGGGGGGGGGGCACTTTTTTTGCCAATGTTTAAGATTCATATGAGTTGACATGCATGAGTGAATGAGCATCAGATGTAAAAGATATGAAAACCCTTGAGGGCGATCGACTCCATTCGCCAAGCTGAAGCGATAGAGGGGCCACAAGGAGGGTTTTGGTGACATCACCTTTTTGCGCATGTGTAAGTCTCAGGAGAGTTGTCATGCATGAATGAATGAGCATCAAATGTAAAAGATATGAAAACCCTTGAGGGCGATCGACTCCACTCGCCAAGCTGAAGCGATAGAGGGGCCACAAGGGGGGTTTTCGTGACATCACTTTTTTGCCAATGTTCAAGATTCGTATGAGTTGACATGCATGAGTGAATGAGCATCAGATGTAAAAGATATGAAAACCCTTGAGGGCGATCGACTCCATTCGCCAAGCTGAAGCGATAGAGGGGTCACAAGGGGGGTTTTCGTGACATCACTTTTTTGCCAATGTTTAAGATTCATATGAGTTGACATGCATGAGTGAATGAGTATCAGATGTAAAAGATATGAAAACCCTTGAGGGCGATCGACTCCATTCGCCAAGCTGAAGCGATAGAGGGGCCACAAGGGGGGTTTTCGTGACATTACCTTTTTGCCCATATTTAAACATGGGCACTCACGAGTTGGCATGCATAAGTTAAAGAGCCTCAGATGCCAAAGAAATGAAAACCCTTGAGGGCGATCGACTCCATTCGCCAAGCTGAAGCGATAGAGGGGCCACAAGGGGGGTTTCCGTGACATCACTTTTTTGCCAATGTTTAAGACTCATATGAGTTGACATGCATGAGTGAATGAGTATCAGATGTAAAAGATATGAAAACCCTTGAGGGCGATCGACTCCATTCGCCAAGCTGAAGCGATAGAGGGGCCACAAGGGGGGTTTTCGTGACATTACCTTTTTGCCCACGTTTAAACATGGGCACTCACGAGTTTGCATGCATAAGTTAAAGAGCCTCAGATGTAAAAGATATGAAAACCCTTGAGGGCGATCGACTCCACTCGCCAAGCTGAAGCGATAGAGGGGCCACAAGGGGGGTTTTCGTGACATCACCTTTTTGCGCATGTGTAAGTCTCAGGAGAGTTGTCATGCATGAATGAATGAGCATCAGATGTAAAAGATATGAAAACCCTTGAGGGCGATCGACTCCATTCGCCAAGCTGAAGCGATAGAGGGGCCACAAGGGGGGTTTTCGTGACATCACTTTTTTGCCAATGTTTAAGACTCATATGAGTTGACATGCATGAGTGAATGAGCATCAGATGTAAAAGATATGAAAACCCTTGAGGGCGATCGACTCCATTCGCCAAGCTGAAGCGATAGAGGGGCCACAAGGGGGGTTTTCGTGACATCACTTTTTTGCCAATGTTTAAGACTCATATGAGTTGACATGCATGAGTGAATGAGCATCAGATGTAAAAGATATGAAAACCCTTGAGGGCGATCGACTCCATTCGCCAAGCTGAAGCGATAGAGGGGCCACAGGGGGGGTTTTCGTGACATCACTTTTTGCGCATGTTTAAGTCTCATGAGTGTTGACATGCATGAGTGAAAGAGCCTCAGATATAAACAGCGCTGGACTGACACTTTTGCCGGTATTGCTTTGCCGCCCATGGGCCATCGGACAACATGCCGCTACCTCGAAGCCCACGCTTTCTGGGGGGTCTGGGGCGCGTCCCTGTCCAGTTATACGTTTTCCCCCCGAAAATTCTTGAAATTTTGACCTGCTAGAAATGAAAAATTACACGATTTTTAGAAAGATGTCTCGATTCTTTCGATGAGAAATTAATCAGATTTTCGTGGTGATGACAACGCAGTTAATGTGCAGCGTTTTTTGAGCACGATAATTATCAGTAAGCGTGGTTTTTGATGGGACGCAAGGCTACGTAATGACGCATCTCTTCGGAGTCTTACATCACGCGAAGGATGTTAGCTTTCGCCGGCTTTCATGCAAGAAAAAAAAAAAAACATCGTCTAGGCAAATTTGCCGCTCCCAGAAGTCTTCCGCCCTTGGGCCACGGCCCACGTTGCCCATGCCTAAATCCGTTGCTGAAATGAACGTACCGCCTTCAATTTACGGGGTGTGCAATAAAAACACCGTTAAGTAAGACTCGTTAACTACCCATTCCTCTTGCAGTAGCTGGATTTGAATGGTAAGAACAACAGTAGATAGTTAACTGTTCCTGATTAACGGTGTTCTTATTGCATACCCCTAAAATGGAAGGCGCTCTTCAACATTACACCTTGACGAGCTGACGCGGTTGTCGCCGATTATGGTGATTTTGCATTGTGGCACAATAAGTCATAATTTCAGAGGAAAGTGCGGAGATGCGTCTTCGCAAATTACACACTGAGAGAATTCTTTTTTAATCCAAGGTGTATTTTATTTGTGTTAAAGAAACTGCACAGTGAAATATTGACCAAGGAGAAATTCCTTCAACCCAAGGAAAATGTCTGCTGCTCCAAGTAAAAGATTCCTGGTTGTGAAATTGATTCTCCTTCATGCAATCAGAACTTACTTCGCGCAAGGAAAACTGTCACAAGTAAACGTGTTTCCTTGTTTTTAAAGAAGTGATTTCTCTCAGAGCAATGGCACACAAACAGACTGCTTCCGGTCACCGGATGTCCTATCCTATGACGTTTTTGAGGTTTTCGCGCTGAAACGAAACCTTTTCAGATTGCTCGAAATTTTTGCCACCTTGTAAGCTTTTTCGTTCCCGATCCCTTGATCCAAAACAAAAAAAAAAAAAAAAAAACTGTGAGTTCTTTTCATGAAGTACTTTAAGGAAATGAAATGAAAATGAACTCTAAGGAATACTCTACGAACACTTATTCACGTCAAATTTAATTTTGGGGGAGACCCCAAGACCCTCCTTCAATACTTTTATCCAAATCCAAAGATCCATTTTTGAAATATTTAAATTTTTCCCTTGTTTGACCCATTTTCCCATTAATTTTAATGGAAACCATTTTTCATCTCTAACCAGTGGCGGATCCAGAAAATTTTTCTGGGGGGGGGGCAGTGGGGCACGCCTGTAAAATTTTGAAAGAAGCGTTGGTGGAAGCAATTTCAGGCTATTTTCTATAGAAAAAAGGCAACATTTGAGGCTTCTAGGGGGGGCGTGCCCCCGGTGGACACGCCACTGTCCCTAACTAACCTAAAAAATAAGATTGAAAAAAAAAAAAAAAGCAAAAGAGAAAGTGCCTCTGGAAAATGTTGAAAGCAACACCTCTGCTAAATTTGAATGCATATGGCTCAATAGTTCAAACGTTATGCTGGGTTGCACGTTTTATGGCTAGGAGCAGACAGACACACAGACAGACGCCACAGAAAGTTTGTGCACTTACACCTCCGGCTTGGAGGTGGTTATATAATATTGAAACTTGATGGATGAATAGTCTTTAGGATAGATAGTATTAAGCATGATGATAGATACTTATTTTGTAATGATCATGATTTACTTGGTCGTAAGTGGGCCAAGTATCAAAACAAAATATCTTAAAATCTCTGCGCCATATTGGAATTCTTTCTCTATTTCTAACTGTGGTTGTAGTGAGAAAGTAAAAAGGTCCCCAACAGACCCATTACACGCGAAAGGGCAGCTTTACGACGATACTTTGGAGTGAAAGCTCCGAAAATGACTAGAATGCCTCCCTTTGAGCGGCGTGTCCGGCGCATCGACGCGACGACGGGCGACACAGCCAACACGCACATGCTCATAAACATTAAACAATTTCCACTCTAATTTCTTTCCGAAAATGGGCGAAGCGTGAAAAACTTGCGATGCGACTGCAGTCTGGGTTTTCTCCGCCTCATGCTTTTCCTCTTAAATAATCGCTCTTAATCGGTTTTTATTCCCAGATTACGACAACTTTTCTTTAAATCCCTTTAACTCCCGCCTACAGCGCATCAGCGGCCAGCCCTTGCATCCTCTGACTCTCGAGCCTCTTGCCCTAAATATTGAGGATTAGCCATTCACACACTCAGTCCCAAGGGAGGGAAGGGGGGGGGAGGGGGGTGGCGTCGTAAGAGTTAGTGGCACCCGCGGGGCGAAGCACTATAGCGTCAGCCTCAGCCAGCCATCCCCCTCCACCTCGAAAATTTAGAAAAATTACTTTTTGGGGAGACCATCCCACCCCCAAAAGTTGTCCAAACTATTCACACAATTCTTGTGAATTTAATAAATTATTACTATCCTACTTCAGGGTAATTCTTTTAGGTCAGAAGGGCACCACCTGCTCCAGAGTGACACTCTTCGCACGAGAGGCAACTGTCCTGATCCAAGGTGACACCCTTACTCCTTAGCCAGGTTGATATTTTAATCATTTCCACACCCATTTTCTCACGTATTCTATCGTTCTTTTAGTAATCTCCCTTTTGTCCGATATTTCTTCTCCTTTTTCCCCCCTTTTTATTCCTTTTTCCCTTCTTTTCCCTTACCTTTTCCCTTACCCGAGGCGGGCCCCCCTCCGCCCCCGCCTTACACCGCCACTTGGAGGGGGGGCGCTGGGACCCCTTTTGAGAGCCACCTCTAATTTTTTGCAGGAAATGTATGTTTTGGAAATTTTGGGGAATAGAAGGAATATCCGACATTCTGGGAGAAATCCCTCCCACCCTCCCGAAACCATTTCTGGTTGCTCTATTTTCTCATTTTTAAGTGTCCCTCTGATTGTGAGTGCAGCATATTACTTATTTTAGTTCAAATAGCTTGTTATATCCTTGTAAATTAGTCGATACTTGCCGCCATTCGAGTCGCCACTGACAAATCGATAACATATAACAGTGACGTAGCGTGCAATTTGGCAACGTCATACATTTATTTCATTTAACCCATTCATGTACTCATTTTGGGATTTGAGTTTTTTTGAGATTTATTAAGACCGTTTGAAAGAGGACACTTTTTTAAGAACTTTGATGGGTCACACAACTTTTTGAAAAATGTCCATTTAAATTCCATTGAATCACATGTTACATAAAATGACACACATGTGTACCACTATCCAAGAAAGGGTTAAACCCTTGTAAAAATGCAACTAATTGGGCGTGCAGTAAGCACCCTAGATTTAAATCCTTTGCCTGAGTTCAAATGGACGGAGTTCACGGATAACGACGTTGTTAGATTGCACGCTACGCTAAATATTATTAAGTTTGCATTCTGGTGGGGACCAAAGAAAACTGATATCCTTGGCTTATTCCAAAGATTACTTATACTCCAGATATGGCACCAGCTATCTTGCCAATGTTAAATTTCGTTGAGCGCCTTCATTTCTAAAACCGAACTAAAACAAATACACTGGCCCAAGGTTTGTTTACGTTTCGGCAAGTGAGAGACGTGCGGGCAGAATGGGGATCGTGGGCCAGCCGACTGGCCCCACCCCGCCCGCGCGTCTCTCACTCGCCTTAAGGTAAAAAAAACCGTGGGCCAGTGTATGTGTTTTAGCAATGAAGGCGCTCAACAAGATTTTAGCCAGTGCCATAAAGTAATCTTTGGCTAATTCATTTAGTGCTCTTCAATGGTTGGTTAGGCAACGCCATTTTGCCATTGTTTTTAGAGCAGTATCACAAACATCGGTTGTCTAATTCCATAGAGAAAACTGATTGAAGGAGAAGGAACTCGTTGACTATCAGAATTATTATCATAGCGAAAGTTTTAAAAGGTTTCTGCGTAAAGTAAACTTTAATGAGGGGTTTAAATAGGCGCTAAAACAAAAAAGACGAGTCTTGAACACGGTATAAAGAACTGCTCAAGTAAATAATTAAGACTGAGGAGTAAGGAGTGAGGGAGTACGCATAAAGTGGAATAATTAAGATTATGAGAGGAGAATCAAGGGAAAGCTGGGACAAGAAGTTCTCGCGAGTGAGTTTAAAATTATTAAAATTATTAAAATTCTTCAAACTTTATTTTTTTTCCTACCCTACCCTCACCCCCTCCTTCACCCCCTCTCACCTCTCTCCACCACCCCTCTACTTTTCGCTCTGTTTTTATGAAAGCGGAAGACGAAGGGCGAAGGCGCCCAACGAAACGGAAACAATTATACAGCGTCTTCAATTTTTTTCCCCCGGTGCATCTGCAAAGACAACTATAAAACGACGGCACACTGTGGGACAGTTCCGGCCGCTGTTCGGCGACCTCTGACCTTCAGTTGCTTTAAATTTTGGCCATGTGCGAGTTTCCCATTCATTGTCCATTCTGCAGAAACAATCGAACCTCGGCAATTAACACCCGCCAATTGGACTTTTTGCTTGAGGTTAATTGGACACGTTGCAATTTGGCGAGATCGCACGCTTCGCTTCTGCCTTTTTAACTTGAAATTAAACAAGACTTAATAAGACGACCCTGCCTGTTATATAAGATTTTGATAATTGGTGCAGTCAGTTTAGATATTAATGCCTCAGAGCAGTCAGTGGTTGGTCATTTATTAAGGTAGACTAAAATGGTACAGACGCGTATGAATTGTTAACTTGTTTCATTTTTTAAGTCAGGGCCCAATAAAAGTGCCTACGGTACAAACGGGCTTTAGGTTGTACCTAAAAATGGCGATTCTAACCTCACATATTTCTTTAACGGCACATCGGAATGTTGGGAGCGCTCCCAACTTTACGTTACTTGAGGCAGGTCTAGACTCTAGAGCCTCTCCAACCCACCCTAAGTGCGATTTGGAGGTTAGTTTTGTGGTTTCACCATTTTTAAACGGTCCGATGCGGCCCGTTGGCTGGTGGCCGATGCTTGTTGAAGTACTTTAGGGCGGACTTGGGGCCGAGGACCGTGTGTACCGTACATTTATTGGGCCCAGGTGAGTTAACTTGTTTCATTTTCTAAGTCAGGTGAGTTAATTTGTTTCATTTTCTAAATTACGAGGCACTGCTTCACTAGAGTCCCTGGATGGAAATATTGTGTAGGGAGCACCGACTAGAGTCCCTGTATATCAAAGAGTCTCGATACGTGAAGAAGAAATCGAAGGAGGCGTCCACTCTGATTGGTTCGGTTCACCGAGAATGCGTGTACGTCTCCTCGTAGGGGTGTTTTAACGGTTCTCTTATGGAGAATAACACAGAACGCCTCCTTGAGCTCCGTGAAAGCCTAAAATCTAGCAGCCAATCAGAATCTATACCCCGTATGGCGAGACTCTTTGATATACAGGGACTCTAGCACCGACACGACGCAACGCTTTATGCATTTGAGAGGAGTCAACCGCGTGAACGCATTCGAAGGTTAAGTTCGACAGTGGACCAGTGCAGTGGTGGACAGGCGGATTGGCCGGCACTCCGGTTCGTTCCCATACGTTCCACTAACTCTCGTTGACTCTTGGAGCCTTCGATGTCGTCGACTCCTGCTCGCGTTCGTGAAAGCCTAAATCCAACGACCAATCAGAACTCGTTGAGCTAGTGTGGGTACTCCCTTTACAATATTTCCATAAAGGGACTCTATGCCTCACTTGCCTCATCCGACGAGCCGCCACTGCTGTCAAAAGCAAGGAAGGTTATTGGGTTACGTGTATTCTGAGTTGCGTCGAATCGTCGACGGCCTATGCAAACTGCGTGTATTACAGCGGGCAGCGGCAGATCTAGAATTTTTTTCTGGGGGGGGGGGGGGCGCCTGTGAACTTTTGAGATTTGAAGCGTCGCATCGGTGGAAGCAATTTTGGGCTTATTTCTATTGAAACAAGGCAACATTTGAGGCTTGTGCATGTGCCCCCGTGACCCCCCCGTGGATCCGCCACTGACAGCGGGTATACATACGCAAATAAAAAGGTAGGGGCAGTAGCGTGGCGTGACATTTGGCAATGTTGTACTGTGTCAATTTAAACCCATGTAAAAGGTCAAATGCGAAGGTGCGATCATCGAACACCCGAAAGTTCGATCTTTTTTTTTTGGTTTAAATGGATGAATGCAACGTTGCCAAATGTCACGCTACGTGACTGGTAGGGGTTTCAAAACGCAACGCACAACATATCATATAGCTCATTCATGAGCTTCGTGGGGTCGAAAAGTGGAGGCTAAAAAAATAGTTTTTTTTTTTTTTTTTTTTTTTTTTTTTTTTTTTTTTTTTTTCTTTGCTTTTCAGTTACAGTAGCATTAACAAGCTTGACGTCTCCTTAGTAACCATATTTTGATTTATGAGTGAAGCAAGTTTGTAAACGGAGAAATAGTTCTTTGTTGGTTTTGTTTTTTAATGAAAATTTAGCACCGCGAACTCATAAAAGTGGGGGGAGGGGATTGGATATAGCCGCAATAGCTCCATGCACGTGCCTTCTATGATTTTTGCCTCTGTATTTTTATCTCTTCCAGTATCTCAGAAAAGTTTGGGGGGGGGGGGTTGGTGCACAGATAGCTATTATAGCTCTTGAGATAAGGAGGCGTTTGTGGGGGGGGGATCCAGGAAACCCTCACGCAATAATTATAGTTAACACGTACCTTCACGCATTTTGAAACAGTCATAACTTTCGAATTCCTAGTCAATATTTTAAAAATTACGCCAAAAAATAAGTCTAAGGATATGCGGAATGAGATAATCTTGATGAAGGGAGAAAATAAAATGATTTTTTCTCCAAAATGGCTCTGACTCTTTCTGACTCCCCCTAAACAAGGTTGATGGAATAGAAGGTCCAAGTTGAACCACACCCTTTTGTCATCAAAGCGTGCAAATCTTTTCTCCGCAACTCTTGCTTTGTTTTGTTTCGCTCATCCGTAGCTAGCAGGCCGCCTCACCCCGGGTGCGACGATTTTCTTTTGTTTTCCTTTTCCGTTACTGTCTGTCATTTTTTAAACGCTGATGGCCGTGGGGGGGGGGGGTCGCTGTTAATTCGAATCCTGGCGTTCCAAAGTTCGCCAGGGAAACCTTCCTCTCTCACCGAGGGACTTGAGACTTGACATCTTCGAGGGAAATGAAGAGGAAGAGGGGGGGGGGGAAGAGAGGTTCGTTTTTTTACGCTCGAATTAACTCGCTCGACTTCCCGCGTGAAGGTTAGTAGTTTTTTCGCTCTCTTCTTCTCTCTTGCTCTCTCACTCTCTCGCCTGTGAAAACGCAGATCCTAATCCTCGCCGCTTTACACTCTGTAAATACTCCTACCTGTTCATTTAAGCCCTAAACTAAGCCGCGAGCCGGTTGGCGTCACTTTAGACCCGACGCGACCGCGTGACACCCTGTTTCTGTCTCGGTTTCACTTTTTCAACCCATTAAGGTGCTTCTATGAGAAAGTTAGGGATCATTTAATCGGCTAGGTGGCGGGACTAGCAGTGGCGTGAAAATGCAGCAGCAAGCCAGCCTTTGCCGGCGGGCGCACGGGCCTCAGGGGCGTTAAATGGGGCTCTCGCCAATTTTTTCTACAGGGGATTGATGAGTTGAAATCCTTCCATAAAAACCTGTAAAAATGACAGTAGTGGCCACTAGTCACTTTCCGAAAGTTTGCTTTTGTTGGATATTATGAATGAGAAAATTGACGATTATCCTAATCAGCGAGGTACGTCACGGTGTTTTTAAATATTTCGAGTGAACTTTTTGAGCTTCCATCAATCATAAGAATTGAATGAGAAATGAAGTCGTAACTTTGAGAACGGATTTCGGATGTCTCTTTAACGAGTGCGAAGGAGATAGGTTAAAGCTCTCTCTTTGCACCCATTAAAGAGCTTGCCGAAATCCATTCTTAACATTTCGACCTCCTTGGCTCAAAAAATCCAAGGAAAATCGAAGAACACCTCGACGCGACTGTTCGCTTATTAGCATGCATCTGCTATCCCATTCAAATGACGCAAAAAATAAGACATATTTGAAATGACTCGAAGCTTTATCTGGATTTTAAGATCCCCAAATTTTGTCTGGGACCACCTTTAAGATGAATTTAGACTGACCCAGCAAAAACAAAAAAACAAAACAAAAAACAAACAAAAAAGCAAAACACGTGAATTTCCAGGAAATAGTGAGAAATTGATCAAAACTCACGAAACAATTTCATGAATTGAAAAATATATTCTTTATACAGAATGAATAACAAAAGACTAAGGGAGCAACAAATGATGATAAATCGGTAAAAACATGCAAACATAGAATTCTTTAAAACGAAGAGCACCCATTTCTTAAAGAATGAATGATAAGAAATTAGATGAGCTGACTGCGTAATTAACTGATTAAAGTTAATACTCCACTGCAATCTGCATTCCGCAACAAATTGGTGGTCGATACCGCGGTTTTGTGTCGTCGTGTTGGTGATTCTATGGCAAACTCCCAAAAATTTTAATCCGATAGATGGCGTTACTTGTCGCTGGCTCTACAGTGACTGGATAAACCACAGTGCGGCCATTTCCCCTCCACCCCTCAATAGTATGCCATCTTTAGCATGGGCAGCATGCGGGGAGTATGATTGTTCTTGGATTTCGGAATAAAATTTTCTCTACCCCCTGTTTCAAAAAAGTCATTAATACTACGTGTAAACAATTTTCAGGACGGGGGGTTGCGATATTTTTTGCGAGTAACTCAGGAACACACTTCCTCCCTATGGCGCCCGTGTTAAGTTGGGTGCGCATCCGCGGGGGGTCAGTTACGGAGAATCGTAGATTTCTCTTAATTTTGCGCACCGATACGTTTCAAATTTGACAGAAGACCTTCAGTCGTGTCTAACTTGCCTACGAGAACCCTATAAAACTGTAAAAATATTTCTAAATGCTCAAATTTGAGATTAAAGGAATCCGACTAATCAGAAAGGCGACCGAAATGGCCGCACTGTGGTTTATCCGGTCACTGTACTGGCTCCGAAAATAGCCGTTTTTTGACGGTTTTCGGCTGTTTTCTCTGAACAGACGAATAATTGACAATAAATCGGACTGTCAGCTCCTGCTTAATTTTTTGCTTGATTTTTTGAGCCATAAACGGGCCAAATTGATTCAGAAATAAAGACGTATTTATGGGAGGGAAAAATCATATGTAATTTGGAGTTGTATCAGTAAAGATTACAAGTGAAACCGAAATCTGTAATCTTTACTGATACAACTCCAAATTACATAGGATTTTTTCTTTGCATAGTTACGCCTTTCTTTTAGAACCAATTTGGCCCGTTTGTGGCTCAAAAAATTAAGCAGGTGCTGACATTCCGAGTAAGTGTCTATTATTCGTCTGTTCAGAGAAAACAGCCGAAAACCGTCTAAAAACGACTATTTTCAGAGCCAGCGATAAGTAACGCCATCTATCGGATTAAAATTTCCGGGAGTTTGCCATAGAATCACCTTAAGTGCATAAAAATTGTTGGAATTTTTTGCACATCAGTTCCCCACGGTTGTTTAGACCCGCTAGTTCAATCTCATTTATTTTCTATGTACTTTTTCCGTTCGTTGACAGTGTTAAGATGTCTGTGATTGTAATTACGGGAAATTATTGCCGCAAAAAAGATATATCACGACGCTCGACAGTTAGAGACTATTATTCAAGAGTATTGGCGAATTCAGCAATCTACCATCAGTGTATTGTTCCCATTTGATTTCATGAGAAATGAAAAGAATCAATCTTCAAGAAGTTATTGTTGATCACACATTCACATTCTAATGGGAAGAATTCGCCGTTGCCAGATGGCTGGATCCGTCGTATGTTCAAGAGTAGCGAAATTCAAGATGCAGGGACCAATAAATGTACGGTCACACGGTCCTCGGCCCCAAGTCCGCCCTAAGTACTTCAACAAGCATCGGCCACCAGCGAACGGACCGCATCGGACCGTTTTAAAATGGCGAAACCACAAAACTAACCTCAAAATAGCACTTAAGGTGGGTTAGAGAGGCTCTAGACCCGCCCCAAGTAACGTAAAGTTGGGAGCGGACCCAACATTCCGATGTGCCGTTAAAGAAATGTGAGGTTAGAATCGCCATTTTTAGGTACGACCTAAAGCCCGTGTGTACCGTACGTACATTTATTGGTCCCAGATTGCAGTTGCTTGCTGTCGTAGCCGCGCAAATCTCATCTGCTTATCTAGCAGTGGCGGCTTGTGGATTGTGATGTATCGATGTCTACTCCATTTAAAACTATAAAACAGTATTGTGACAGAGACTCAAGCAGGCGCGACAACAACACATGCCGCGAGTGAGAGAAGAGAGAGAGAGGAAAGAGAAAAAGTGGAGAGCAAAGAGAAAGAGAATGTGTTGTCGGTGCGCATGCGCGAGTCTCGCGGAAATTCAAGATCGGGGGTCTGCCGGCCGAGGGAAATAGAAGATAGATTCATTCCGGATTTCGACCGGATCAACGCGGCAGCGCACTATGGTCTGGGAACCCAAATTTGTGGCCTTAAATCAGGGAATGACCAGATCTTTCTTAAAACTTAGGGACGTATGTTTTTTGGGTCGCTGAACACGAATTTGAAGGAATTTTTTGCAAAAATTGCAAATCCAAGATGGCGGAGCCAGAGGTGGCTCGTGAAATCTGATGACTATGTTTTTTGCCATTTATTTGATTTAAAATTCGATTCTTGGTGAAGCAACAGAGCATTTCTTCACCATAAATCGATTATTTTACAATGGTCTGAATGGAAAAATGCGTTGTTGCCAAATTTTACTAGATGTGACTCTCTGAAGTCATACTTATTGGCGGCCATCTTGGATTTGGGAATTTTGTAAAACTAATATAAAAAATGAATCCGCAGCTACCCAAAAGAAATCCTTCCTTTAAGTTTCAATGAATTTCATCAATTATTATTGGTGGAGCAACAAATTTGTTTGTAGAATCGAAAGTCGGCAAAGCCCTATTTTTGACCTAGATTTGAAACTTTGTGCGGTCATAACTCTTGAACGAAACGTTTCTCGGCATCGCGGTTTACGCCATCTGAAAGCCTATAAAATCAGCTTTTTTCACAAAAGTTTTTTGTTCAGATTACTACATTGCGCATATTTTTCAAACTCAAAAAACGAATTTTTGAAAACTTCAAAAATCAAAAAATGGCAAAAAAGATTCAAATAAACTAAACATTATAGCATATTAATCGAAAGATCTTTAAAATACGCATCTTTTGGCGCAAAGTTCACGTCAATATCTCTTTTCGTTCAAAAGTTATGGAGCATTGAAGGTTTAGACTTTGACCCCCTGCCCCCCCCGCTTCCAGTGGACCAAATTTAAACGAAAAACTGCAGATATTCTGAAAGCTGACGCTTAGCTCTATCATCCCTGAAAGTTTCATTCATTTCTGAGGAGGGGGGGGAGACACTGGGTGGAAGCTGGATGGACCCCTTTGAAATAACACTTCGTGAGAAACACGACATACCTCTGGAAATGTGAACAAATATTGAAATGTGGCAAGATGTGGCGAAAAGCAATAAAAGGCCTGGAAAAGGGAGAATTTCAGGAGCATTTTCCAGGGGAGTTGCCCGATTCCCTCCCAAGATTCCCTCCCGATTCCGATTCCCTCCCGTGACGAGCTCCGATTTCCGATTCCCTCCCGGTGTCGGTCGAGTAAATGAAAGAAAATGGCAACGTCGCAACAACAAGTTTAAGGAATAAATAATTGTTCGGATAGTAAGTTGATAAGAAATACAAAATCAAGATGCTCGGACAGCGGTCGTTGACTCCGCTAGACAGCGCGTACAGAATGATTGTACTCTGATAATAAAGATTACTTCGTAATAGTTTACTAATAGATTACTTCGGGACAGTGTCGCTTAAGCGACACTGTCCCCGAATCTTCTATCGGCACTCGTTGAGCTTCAATCGTCTCAAAAAGATTATTTTTGGAACGATGTTTCAAATTCTGTAATCTTTTCATTCAACTACAACAGAATCCATCACCCATCAGCGCGCTGCGATTTGCTTATTTTGAATTAGCGGTGGCTGGCAATTTACAAAGTGTTATTCTGGCCGGTTTTTTTTGTCATTCTTATTGTGTTTCGTATTTGACAGACCGTTACCGCGCCGAGCCCGTTTGCCCGTTTATCATGTCGAAAACAGACTTACGAGCAGACCTGTCGTTTTGGTGGGCTTTTAACCGTTGACAAGACGCTGCGGGCTCATCAAAACGTCCCCTCTGCTCTTCCGGGGCACCGCCAATGTTATTTTAAATGGGAAAAAGGACTTACGAGCAGACCTGTCGTTTTGGTGGGCTTTTAACCGTTGACAAGACGCTGGGCTCATCAAAACGTCCCCTCTGCTCTTATCGGTCACCGCCAATGTTATTTTAAATGGGAAAACGGACTTACGAGCAGACCTGTCGTTTTGGTGGACTTTTAACCGTTGACAAGACGCTGGGCTCATCAAAACGTCCCCTCTGCTCTTATCGGTCACCGCCGATGTTATTTTAAATGGTAAAACAGACTTACGAGCAGACCTGTCGTTTTGGTGGGCTTTTAACCGTTAACAAGGCGCAGGGCTCATCAAAACGTCCCCTCTGCTCTTCCGGGGCACCGCCAATGTTATTTTAAATGGGAAAAAGGACTTACGAGCAGACCTGTCGTTTTGGTGGGCTTTTAACCGTTGACAAGGCGCAGGGCTCATCAAAACGTCCCCTCTGCTCTTCCCGGACACCGCCAATGCTATTTTAAATGGGAAAACAGACTTACGAGCGGACCTGTCGTTTTGGTGGGCTTTCAACCGTTGACAAGACGCAGGGCTCATCAATAAGTCCCCTCTGCTCTTCCGGGGCGCCGCCAATGTTATTTTAAATGGAAAAACAGACTTACGAGCAGACCTGTCGTTTTGTTGGGCTTTCAACCGTTGACAAGGCGCAGGGCTCATCAAAACGTCCCTTCTGCTCTTCCAAGGCACCGCCAATGTTATTTTATATGGGAAAACAGACTTACGAGCAGACCTGTCGTTTTGGTGGGCTTTTAACCGTTGACAAGACGCTGGGCTCATCAAAACGTCCCCTCTGCTCTTCCCGGTCACCACTAATGTTATTTTAAATGGGAAAACAGACTTACGAGCAGACCTGTCGTTTTGGTGGGCTTTTAACCGTTGACAAGACGCTGGGCTCATCAAAACGTCCCCTCTGCTCTTATCGGTCACCGCCGATGTTATTTTAAATGGGAAAACAGACTTACGAGCAGACCTGTCGTTTTGGTGGGCTTTTAACCGTTAACAGGGCGCAGGGCTCATCAAAACGTCCCCTCTGCTCTTCCGGGGCACCGCCAATGTTATTTTAAATGGGAAAAAGGACTTACGAGCAGACCTGTCGTTTTGGTGGGCTTTTAACCGTTGACAAGGCGCAGGGCTCATCAAAACGTCCCCTCTGCTCTTCCCGGACACCGCCAATGCTATTTTAAATGGGAAAACAGACTTACGAGCGGACCTGTCGTTTTGGTGGGCTTTCAACCGTTGACAAGACGCAGGGCTCATCAATAAGTCCCCTCTGCTCTTCCGGGGCGCCGCCAATGTTATTTTAAATGGAAAAACAGACTTACGAGCAGACCTGTCGTTTTGTTGGGCTTTCAACCGTTGACAAGGCGCAGGGCTCATCAAAACGTCCCTTCTGCTCTTCCAAGGCACCGCCAATGTTATTTTAAATGGGAAAACAGACTTACGAGCAGACCTGTCGTTTTGGTGGGCTTTTAACCGTTGACAAGACGCTGGGCTCATCAAAACGTCCCCTCTGCTCTTCCCGGTCACCACTAATGTTATTTTAAATGGGAAAACAGACTTACGAGCAGACCTGTCGTTTTGGTGGGCTTTTAACCGTTGACAAGACGCTGGGCTCATCAAAACGTCCCCTCTGCTCTTATCGGTCACCGCCGATGTTATTTTAAATGGTAAAACAGACTTACGAGCAGACCCAGAGGCGGACTGGCCCCCAAATTCGGACCGGGAAACGAACTTTGGACCGGCCCATATGGGGGGTATGGTGGGGGACCCCCCCCAAGAAAATTTTGGTATTTTCACAGTCAAAAACAACAATCTGAAGCATGTTTGGGTCATCAATTTCATTATTATATGATCGCTGACTCTCTGCGTTTTTGCAGGGTAGAGACTGCCATTTTATCTTAGTGACGATAGAAAACCTAACCTAGGGGGGAGGGGGGGTTGGGCCCCCCCCCCCCCCCGAGAAAATTTTGGTATTTTCACAGTCAAAAACACAATCTGAAGCATGTGTCATCAATTTCATTATTATATGATAGGTGACTCTCTGCGTTTTTGCAGGGCAGAGACTGCCATTTTATCTTAGTGACGATAGAAAACCTAACCTAACCTGGGGGGGGGGTTGCCCCCCCCCCCAACCCCCCGAGAAAATTTTGGTATTTTCACAGTCAAAAACAACAATCTGAAGCACGTTTGGGTCATCAATTTCATTATTATATGATCGCTGACTCTCTGCGTTTTTGAAGGGTAGAGACTGACAATAGAAAATCCTCCATTATCATTTTTTGTTTTTTTGTTTTTTTTTGTTTGTTTTGTTTTGTTTTAGGTGTGATTTCAGCAAGAAGAATTTTCGACTTGATGACGATAAGAGCCACGCTTTTGTGCACCGTCATCGTCATCAAGCCGAGGAGACAAACGTGCATCGAAATACCTCCTTAAATATAAAAAAAGTAAAAAAAAAGAAAAACCCTTTTCAGGGCTACCTAAACATTCTGAAATATTTCCTCTCTGCTTTCGTTCCAGCCCTGATGAAGCGAATGATCGGCCCGGCCCGGTCAGACCCACATAAAACGAATGAATGGTCCGCCCCGGCCCGACCCGAATTTTTCGAATGACAGGCCTGGCCCGGCCCGACCCGAATTTTTCGAATGACAGGCCTGGCCTGGCCCGGCCCGTCCAAAACGTATTGAGTATCCGGCCCGGCCCTGACGTATCGAATGATCGGCCCAGCCTGGCCCTGAAGTATCAAATGATCGGATCGGCCCTAAAAAATCGAATGATCGACCCGACCCGACCCGAAAAAATCGAATGACTGGCCCGAAGCCCAAATTTACCTAGTACAAATACATGCCCGGCCTCACTTTTATCTTTGTCTCTGGTTTTTTCCTTCTTTTTTCTTCCTATCTCTCTTCTTTTTTCCTTTTTTCTTCCTTTCTTTCTTCCTTTTTTTTCTTATTTTTTTCCCTCTCACGATCCAACCGGCCCTAAAGGGCCGCGGCCCACCGGGAAATTTCCCGGTGTCCCGGTGGGCCAGTCCGCCTCTGAGCAGACCTGTCGTTTTGGTGGGCTTTTAACCGTTAATAGGGCGCAGGTTTCATCAAAACGTCCCCTCTGCTCTTCCGGGGCACCGCCAATGTTATTTGAAATGGGAAAACAGACTTACGAGCAGACCTGTCGTTATGGTGGGCTTTTAACCGTTGACAAGGCGCAGGGCTCATCAAAACGTCCCCTCTGCTCTTCCCGGACACCGCCAGTGCTATTTTAAATGGGAAAACAGACTTACGAGCAGACCTGTCGTTTTGGTGGGCTTTTAATCGTTGACAAGGCGCAGGCTCACCAAAACGTCCCCTCTGCTCTTCCCGGGCACCGCCAATGTTATTTTAAATGGGAAAACGGACTTACGAGCAGACCTGTCGTTTTGGTGGGCTTTTAACCGTTGACAAGACGCAGGGCTCATCAATACGTCCCCTCTGCTCTTCCGGGGCACCGCCAATGTTATTTTAAATTGGGAAACAGACTTACGAGCAGACTTGTCGTTTTGGTGGGCTTTTAACCGTTGACAAGGCGCAGGGCTCATCAAAACGTCCCCTCTGCTCTTCCCGGGCACCGCCAATGTTATTTTAATGGGAAAATAGACTTACGAGCAAACTTGCCATTTTGGTGGGCTTTTAATCGTTGACTAGGCGCAGGGCTCATTAGATCGTTCCCTCTGCTCTTCTGGGGCACCGCCAATGTTATTTAAAGTGGGAAAACAGACCTCCGAGCAGACATTAGTATAGCTAGCTGAGCGTGTGTTCCCTCCCCCGCCAATTCGAATGCTGCGCCCCTCTTATTGAAGGAATAATCGACCGCTTCCGTCGAGCTCCACCTCCCCCCTCAAATCCGCACAAGTTGGAGCCTCTGTCGGAAAAATACCTTTCTTGAAAAATTATTGTAAATTAATGTGGAAAATTTGGTTTATTTATTCACAATGATAAAACTTAAAAAATACATCACTAATTGGAGTAAAGAAAGATCAAGCGCGAAATGCCTTAAAATTGCACCGAAAAAAATCGCGTTTGAGGCACCGTAACTGAGGTCCAACTGTCATGATATTTAGACTCGTAAGAAAGCTTGGAGCAATACTGAAGAAATGTTCGATTCTTCAAGGAGTATAGCTTCTATTTTTCTCAATCTCTTCTCTTTGCATTCCTGTTCTCCTTTTCCTTTCCTTGTTTTCTAATTTTCCTTTCCTTTTCTACTTTTCGCTCTTCCTCTTCCTCTTCTCAAAATTTTAGGGCCCCCCTCGAAACGTTGCGCCCTCCCGCCCGGCGGGGTCAGCGGGGCCTATATCTACGCCACTGGCATTTTGACGCCATTTCGGGCGTGTAGTGTACTGTAGTTTTTTTTTTTTTTTTTTAAACTTAACTTGAACTTTTAGAAGGATTGTTTTATTCACTACTGAAGGTAGGTTATTTGGAGCTCAAAATCAACATGGCATACCTCTGAAAAAGTGAATTCTTTTGAAATGTGACAAGATTATGGCAAAAAGCAATAAAAGGCCTGGAAAGAGGAAGATCTGAGGAACAATTTGATGCCATTTAGAGCGTGTAGTGTATTTTTTAAAACTTTACTCGGACTTTAAGAAGTAATTGTTTTATTTACTACTGAACGTAGTCCATTCGGAGCTCAAAATCAACACGACATACCTCTAAAAAAGTGAAAAAATATTGAAATGTGGCAAGATGTGGCAAAAAGCAATATAAGGCCTGGAAAAAGGAAGATCTAAGGAACATTTTGACGTCATGTAGAGCGTGTAATGTAGTGTAGCTTTTTTTAAAACTTTACTTGAACTTTTAGAAGTAATCGTTTCATTAATTACTGAAGGTAGTCCATTCGGAGCTTAAAGTCAAGAGTAAAAAATCAAAATTGATAAATGGGACTAAGTAAAATGGAAAGCCCTTGCTTTTAGCTTCAAGATACATGTCCAATAATTATTCTAACATGCTTCAATCAGCTGCTGTGAAACTTGCAAAATAAATGACACATAACCGACGTTGACGCGTTCAGTTACTTACCTGCGAGGTGCGCACTGCGCAGCTTTGCGGCGACGGAATCGCCGACGAGCGCCACTGAAAAAATTATACTATGGCCATTCTAGATACATCAGATGATGTAGATTACGATACAAACAACCGGAAACATTTTTTCCGAAAGTAATGTTTCCCATTTTAGGCCAGAAATACGGGTTTCCAGACCATTGTGCAGCGTATCGACTATCGGGTTCGGACACAGCCGTGATTAATTCATTGGTTATTTATCTATCTTCAATCAAATAAATATTTAATCGTTCAATTGGAGATCGTCTTAAAAATCTTTAATCGTCATCGTTTAGGCATCCGATCAACAAAGGAACCCGTAGGTCGTCCATACTGAATTCAGAGGTGAAGCTCCACGAAAGATCCCACACGGGAACCCCGTGTCGATTTCTTGGGGGTTCAACTGCACCCCCTGACCATCGATACTTGACTATAGTTTTAAATGAAGTAAACATCGATACATCGCATTCTAAGAGCCGCCACTGTTATCTATAGTTACAGAGTTGGGTAAGTAGGAGTGTAATCGATTACACGATTTCTGGGTACTCGTCACTCGGCAATCGTCAAACCTTTGGATAATAATAAACTTTAGGGTGGGTCATTGCGATTAGATCCAGTTCTGCAACTAATATGATCATGGGCGCCCGCAGCGGGGGGCAAGAGGGGGCACTCCCCCCCCCCCCCCAGGGAATTCAAAACTGTCCAAATTTCACGATAAAAAATAAAAGGAACCAAAGAAAATGAAATGTTAATCACAGGAATATTAGTTGAAGATATCATTAGTTTATTTTGTAATTTTAACTCATTTTTTGAAAGGTATTGTAGAATTATGCATTTTTCTTACTATCGTTATCATCTGCTGTCACTTTATTCATAATAACAAACACGTCAAAATTAATATTATTATTTGATACACCTACAATAGCTTAAAAATTGTATACCATTTGGATGAAAAAAATGTTTTCTATTTTTCCTTGGGGGGGGGGGGGGGGGTCCCTAAACCTTCCATTGAGGTTCAAAAATTTCGCCCTTCCTTGGAAATTTTTCTGCGGGCGTCCATGAATATGATGGCTGACTTGTATAAAATCATCCCTGTGGGCCGATCATTTCTTTATCGGTAAACCGATCGTTAAGGCGGCCTATGAGTGACGCTATTGGTGGGGAATAATAAAACTTGGCTGTTGCCGCATGGTAACACGTTAAAGTGCTCGTTTTCTAAAGGCTATGGCTGTCGAGTTTGGTGCACTGCAGGAGAGAGAAAAAAACGAAAAACGATCGTGTTCAATCAACCTCCAACTTCCTGAAGGAGCCTATTAGGTCTCCTGGTTGTTGTTTGTCCTCCTTCCGCCGAAGTCGTTCATTTGAGGTTATGTTGTCCTGTTCCAAGAACCACTCCGTATACTGCAGCGCTTTTTGATGGAGCCATTCTGAGAAAGAACGCAATGAATCATGTAGAGAAGTGGTATATTTAGGATGGTTTTCGATGAAGCGATACCTATCATGATAGTAATTTATTTGCTTTTTTCTTTTTTTGAATTTACAAATTGCAAGGCGGCTGATTTGTTTCTCATTTTTTAAAATGGCTGCGTCCAGGCTGAAAGAAATCCGGGCGCTCATATAGCCATGTTTCGAATTACTTATTGTTAGTTACCGCAGGAGTCGAGAAAAATGGGGATCAACCCGTGGGCAGACCAAAAGTATAAATTATGTATACGCATATCTAAAAGGATTTTACTGAGTGAACCGAAGCTTTGGTTGGTTCAACTCAAGTCTTTTGCGAGGTCATCTTTCACTAAAGATTTTGTCTCCGCTACCAAAGCGTTTTTTTTTTTCTTGTGCGTTTTCGTATCTTAAAAGCATTTGTTTCGTGGGGGGGGGGGGGTGATTTTTGAACCCCTCTTTTGATTTTTTAAGTGGTCAAGTCTTGTTTTAGCTGTCAATCTACGTTAAGGGAAGTCGGACATTGATCTGTGTCAACATTTAATTCGTTTTTCAGCTAACTTTGTTCCATACATCCTCAGCTTTGTAAGACCAATATCACTTATTCCGATGATGATTAGTTTACTCTGTGAGAGTAACTCAATTATATGAAAAGAAATGAAGAAAAGTGTTTTTTCCGGTATTCTTAAATTGTGTCTTTCCCGAGTTTGTGTTTCTTCATACAAAATGTACCTTTTTCAGGATCTACTAAGTCGATTCACTTTCAAAACTTTCACTTATTTGAATCCTTACGCTCTCTTTATCACTTTAAGACAGGGGTTTTCCCAAATTATTTAGTGTCGCATTTCAATGTCAGACATACCACCAAAACATGTGCTTTTTTGTGTAAAATTTTAAAAATTGGTCCTGTAGCCAATTTTGAGAATTGTCAAGAATCCCCGTATTACAGTGTAGGGGAAGGGTGCAGTTTCCAACTCCCTTTAACCCATATATGCCCAACTTTATTTGAACTTGTTTGGTGTTTTCGGTTTTTTTCTCAAAAAACACCATCTTAGAGTTAAAAAAAATTTAAATTTAAAAATTGTGAAATTTTCTGGTCCAGCTAAATTATAGAGGCTGAAAGATCACAACATTGATTTTTGAGAAAAATTGGCCTAAATTTACTGTAATTTGGTCCAAAAAAACCATTAAAAGTGGCTCGTTGACGACCCAATGGGCATATATGGGTTAAAGGGCAGTTTGAAGCGAGTGAGAAGAAAACTTACCAGCGCCCTCCGCCCAACTGGCTCCTTTGCCACCTAAGTCGCTCGGTAAATCCTTTTCATGAAACCTCTCCAAGAATTTGTTGTTTGAAGCTGTGTTGACAAATACTCTGTCGGCATATTTCACAGGGAAGAGTGGTAGAAACGTTCTTATGGCTAGATCTGTGATGCTGGGAGTGTTGAATAAATAGACAGCCTCTATTCTTTCCGTGTATGCTTTCTCGAATATTTCCACCGCTGCCTTTAACCCTTCGGAACAAAAAAGAAATAGAAACAAGGTGAATGAAAAGTTGATTCTAAACGAAAGTGCAACTGTTTTGACGCTGGCTGTATCTGGACACAGAAATCGATACAAACTGTTTCTTCCGGAAGGATTTGCACGATGAAGAAACTGACACATATCAGATATAAGCCAAATATTCTCTGCTCGATAGTTGTATTAAAATTGTATGTCCAAATAGCCACTTTTAAACACTTGCATGCACTTTCGTTTAAAACCAATTTCCACTAGATTAATTACAATTTTTGATTTAAGATGAGAAAAGTGAGGTTAACAAATAAAACGAGAAACAGATCGTCCGTGCTGTCACGCTTTGGGATAGGTCTTTTAAAAGCAGGGCTGCCGTTTTGCGGTGTATCGATACTCCCTCTATTTACACCTGTGGAAAAGAATCCATCAGAGTCAGACTGGCCATTTTAACTTTCAACAAATCGATACTTTTGTTTTGATTCAAATGGATGGAAATGATCAATTTAAAGCTTAGAGTACTATGGAAAGACTCACAAGACAGATTGAGATATGCTGTGATTCAAGCAGTGGCGTAGCGTGTAATTTGGCGGGGTTGACTAAATTTAAATCCACGTGAAAAGGTCGAATTCGATGGTGTTCACCCAAACACCCAATGGTGAACACCCAATAGTTTGATATTTTCAATACACTGAAAAAAATCAATTGTTAAAGCAACAATTCAAAATTTGGTGATTTAAGAAAAATTGAAAGTTGCTAAATCAACCAGGGTTTTCTGTTAAGTTAACAATTTATTTGTTAGGTTTACAAAAATAGTTGTTAAATCAACCACACAATGGTCTTCTTTTATAAAAATAGACATTGTCAATTTAGCAATTTTAAATAGCAAAAAAATACAGAACTTAACCCAATTAAATAAATTGCTGATTTTACTCACGAATTTGTTATTCCAGCATAAAAATTGTTATTTTTACCATTTGATTTGTTGGTTGGGCAAAGTTAGTTGTTAAGCTAACAAAATGAATTGCTGATTTAGCATTTGAGTTGTTAATTTAATAAAATTATAGGTTAATTTAGCAAATCATTTTGTTCTGTACTTTTTTAACTGTTTATTTTTTTCAGTGTAGGTTTAAATGGAGAAAGTACACGTTGCTCAATTGCACGTCAAGCCACTGGATTTAAGTGTAGTTCGCCGTAGCTCAGCATAAGAGGCGAAGCCAGCTCTCTGATCGGAAAAACTGATTTAAGTAGGCGAGGACGTTTCGGCTCAAATCGTAGCGACTTTCAACTCAAAAAATGAAAAGAAATGAAAACAATAAAAAGTAAAGCTTGAGGCATACAATTTTTTATTGATTCTTTTTCCTAGAGTTTATTCAGAGTAGTAGCTCTCTCCGACTTTAGGGTTTTTATTTTTATTTGTTTAAATTTCAATCAAGGGCTTGAGTTAATAACAGCAGCAAATTGAGCCGAAAAATACTGTCTCATTTCTAGCTTTATACCCGTTTTTCCAATCTGTGCTCCATATTTTTTTTTTTTTTTACGTTGAGAATTACCCTCGTACGGGGGATAAATAGAATGTCAGACGACGCATTAGATGTGGGTACCGTTTCCGGTAATGCTTTACTTCATTCAGATAATTGTTGCGGGTACCATACCTATGCATGAGACGTTTAACATTCTTTTTGGCTCCGACTGTAAACGCAAAAGTATTGACAGTCAAAAATTGATTTGAAGGTTGATTTGATCACACGAGGATTCGCCACTTATAGAGCTTGACTGCCAAAGCTTTTGCGTTTAATAGGAGTCGGGATAAAAACAAATATGTCAGGCGTCTCCTGGGGGGGGGGGCAGACGAAGCTTGTTCAGATTTCTTTCCGATGGGGATAGCGCCACTACTCACTAACGCTGCTCAAAAAGTCAACGTGTGTTGGCTTTAATTGAAGAATTTGCGCCGAAAGTACAAATTTTAGGAACTTCAGCACCTGCAAACATACCTCAGGAAGATCAAGCTGAAATACTCAAAAATAAAGCCGGAAATGATGTAATACGAGAGTTTCTTTAAGCCTTAATGAGTGCGAGTGAGGCAGATAGACATATTTTCACTCGTGTACCTACTCACTCTCATTCACTAACAAGGGGAACGTCTGAAGTGTCCGCCTCCGATTTTGATGAAATATAGCTCAAAATCTTCATTGAGTGACGCTGATTAACACCCTGTATTTACTTTTTGCCAATGCGCCTTTAAAGTTGGTGAAAAAAAAGTTCAAAGTTCGCAGCTGAACTGCGTGAAATCGTCGGAGCGTGCTAAGGGTGGCAAAATCGTGTACTCTACGTATGGTCAGTCTGTGGTATAATGGTTCAGGTGCTCGACTCACATGCGCGCGGTCCCTGGTTCGATCTCCAGTGAAGCTATTATATTTTTGCACATACTTTTCCTCCCGTTCTGAAGTGTTCCTCGCCAAACTATCCTTCGAAAACCCTCTCAAAATTATTTTTACATTATTTTTACATCATTCCTATGGATAGAAGGTTCGTTGTAAGTACGTCGAAATCAACAATTCGACCGCACTCGTGTGGGTGTTCGCGATAAATGTTACATAAGGAAAGGATAACATACGAATAATTTTGGAACTACCCATCGCAAATTAGGAAGAATCTTTTCTCTAATAACTATGGTTTTTTATTCATGCCTTCATTTTTATAAATTATTTTTGGAGGGTATTTCAGTGTCCATGTAAGTGTCAGAGGTGATTCGTGAGAGACGTTTCCAAAATTATTCGTGTGTTATTTTTTCCTTGTGTAACATTTATCGGGACACCCACTCGAGTGTGGTCGAATTGTTGATTTCGACGTACATATACAACGAACCTTCTATCCATAGGAATGATGTAAAAATATTGTAAAAATAATTTTGAGAAGGTTTTCGAAGGATAGTTTGGCGAGGAACACTCCAGAACGGGAGGAAAAGTATGTGCAAAAACGTATATGCTTCACTGGGGATCGAACCAGGGACCGCGCGCATGTGAGTCGAGCACCTGAACTATTATACCACAGACTGACCATACGTAGAGTACACGATTTTGCCACCCTTAGCACGCTCCGACGATTTCACGCAGTTCAGCTGTGAACTTTGAACTTTTTTTTCACCAACTTTAAAGGCGCATCGGCAAAAAGTAAATACAGGGTGTTAATCAGCGTCACTCAATGAAGATTTTGAGCTATATTTCATCAAAATCGGAGGCGGACACTTGAGACGTTCCCCTTGTAAGCTTATGACGAAACGAATTTCATAATTTACGGCTTTGGTTCTTAACCAATTTAGCTCGTTTTGGGCTCTAAATATCCAGAAAAAAAAATCGCAGGTGATGAATTTCTTGGATTTTTCGTTTTTTCGTTGGTTTTAATTTAAAATGCCAAAATTGCGACTTTTCCCAAATGCGACTGGTGGCGCTATCCATCGGATTGAAATCTGGAAAAATTTCGCCTGGAATCACCTTAAATTAATTGCTAGTATTGCGGGTAGCATACCTCTAGGAGTCGTCTGACAAAAAGAATTTCAGAGGGCTTCTGGATTTTTTCGTGGATATGTTGCCCGCATTACAAAACTTAAGCACTGACATTTTCGTAGACCATAGCAATACAAAACATATTACTACCACGGTGATCCTTATCCGTGCTCCAGTTTCGTATTGCAGGTAAAATACTTAAGTAAAAATCCAGGAGTTACCTGATATTCGTTTTGTTGGCGACTGTACATACTGACGAAAAATGGTAAATATCCTATAGTCTTACTTGTACATATTCTAATGAAATGTTGATAGGTGAAGTTCTGCAGGTCAATCAACAATAAGTAGCTCGTCAGCCTGTCCTTTTCCAACATGAGTAAATCCTGTGTCATCGTCATGCATTTGAAATATTTATCGACATCAAACTTATCCATATCAAGGTTATACTTTATTAGGAACAGCCGAGCGCCATCTGCCGTGAGTTTACTCGAAATGCTCATGTACGGCAAATAGTCAGCTATCCACGGAGCTCTCGGATCGCGATTTTTGAGCATGTTAGGATATTTGTTTCTTAGCGAATAGTAGTTTTCGATTTTGGATTTCGTTTTTTTCAGACTGAATTTATTGTTGTAAAAGAATGTTTTCAACCATTCGTCATCGTCTATCCTAGGCAGGTGAGGCTCCTTCTCGAGCCACTCTCTCAAGTTTTTGACGGCCGCTTCTATTTCCTCCGGTGGGGGCGCGGGGACCTTATCCAAAAATACTCGCGTGTCTATGACCGCCATTTCGTCCTGATACGCAATAAACAATAAATACCCGTAAAAAAAACAGCAAAAAACCAATAAACAAAAAAAAAGAACATGCATTCTGAAAGAAAATTAGAAAAACTACGGATAAGGGTAGTTTAACAGTACCAGGACTTTCGGCTGATGCCGTGGAATATCATAAAATTAGTATTATAGACGGTTTTAGTGCAAATCAACGGTTAGCCAACAATCACAAGAATGCACTCATCGCCCATCGGTCGCAATCGGTTGTGACAAAACCCGCTTAGCGTTCCAAACTATCTCACTCCACTCTTGGGCCTTGACCCCCATGGCCCATGTGTACCCATCTCTTTCTAGTTTCAAAATTCGTATACAGGGCCTTGTTTTACGACATATTGTTATCAAAATCGCATTAAAATACCTCGAGGGTTTCATTTCTGCCAAAAAATTTTACGGAAGATGTCTCCTGATACAATTTTTGAAATTGGAGTGAGATGACTGTACTTACAAGCATGGGGGTTACGTAGGAGCAAGAGAGACTCTTTGTCTCTGTTATTTGGAACGCTCATCGCCGGATGACGTCATTATCAAGGCATCACTAAAACCGTCTAATGAAACATTTTGAAGCTACACTAGACAATTACTTGAACATTTTAGCAAAAACGTCGCCGACGCTTGCACTGAACGGCTCAAAACACATGAAAATCCAACGGGAATCTCAGATTTTCCCTATCGTGGGCTGATCCAGTGGCGCACCGAAAGGGGGGGTTTTAGGGTTAACCCCCCCCCCCCCCCTAGCCTTAAAAAAAAAAAGAGGGGAGAGAAGAGAGAGAGAGAGAGAGAGAGAGAGAGAGAGAGAGAGAGAGAGAGAGAGAGAGAGAGAGAGAGAAAGAGGATGTGGTTCCTTCACAAATAGAAGAAAGAGAAAGAAAAAAATCGTGATCAGCTAGGAAGGGGGTTCACGGTGACTAAATTCCATATTATCCGCATTTGTTTACGAGTTATTCACTATGGCGGGGGGGGGATAAAATCTAACCCCTCGGTGAACACCCTCCGTGAATATTCCATGGATCCTTCATCCGCATTCCTTTTGCCTCTTCTCCCTCCAATCACCATGAGTCGAGAGCAACAATTTCATGCAGGCAAAATCGAAAATATGTTTGAGCATTTCAATTTTACTGTACATGAAAGTACCGTAAAATTCAATTTAAAGGAAAGGGAAAAATTTAAAATTTTTTTTTTCCGGGGGTGGGGCCCCCGGACCCCCCCCCCCTCTTGTCCTGGGGGGTTTTCCCAAAACCCCCCAGACCCCCCGGAGTTTGAGTCGTACCAACCCCCCCCCCCAGGCAAATTTCTCGGTGCGCCACTGGGCTGATCAATATACTATTGTAACAATCAGACTGTAATTTATTCATTAGTAATGTCAATTATTGAGTCAATGATCACAGAATGTATCAAATGGCCTAAATTTTGAATGAGAAGATGTCGTGCGTTTCGGTTTGAAGGATATCAGGCTTCTAATAAAGGCTTGAAAGTTATCAATGAAATCTCAGTAAGCAATTTCATGTCTTGAATGTTCAACAGTTTACTGGGAAAATCGATTATTTCAAATTTTCAAAGAATCAAAATACTTTTGGAGGCCCGACAACTTATACTTAGTACAAACTATAAAGAACCCTTTGCATATTTTACTTGAGAAAACGAAGGTAAAGAAAGGTTTCTTCTTGAGGACTTTGCGCCCATATTTTTGTCTCACCATTTTTTAAATAGGAGCCCATAAATATCAGAAAAACAGCCTAATCTGAACAGTGTTCTCCGAAAATTAACAACACACTATATCGACCTTCAGTTTGCGCTAAAACGATCCGTTTTGTTCTTTGTTTTTTTTTTTGTTTTTTGCGAAGCGATTTATCACAAGATTATCTGAACTGGTTGAGGTTAAGAGTGTGACTCGGTACTTCCTTCTCCATGAAATATCTTCTCAAAGATGCTCCTCTTAAAGTAAGTGAGCGCTGTTTAATTTCGTTTGAGTTTTTTTCGACGTTTATATCCATTCTATAGATATTTGCCAGTGCTGGTTTTTTTTAATTTCCTGCAGATAAAGTATGAAGAGCTTAGAAAATTTAAAGCAACAGTTGCAAAGTACTCACTCTGTTCTTATCCAAAGGCGACGTAAGTCATTGAACCAACATATTTTCAACAAGAGGAAAATTAGAAATCACAAGTTTGCTTAAAAAGAATCAGAAATTTTTACTATTAAAAAGCACACAATGTAAATAAAGCACTATAATTTGCGCTTAACTGGCTATGGTCTAGACTGCTACTGCGACGGATACAGTTTGTGGATCCTTCATAGTGAAAAAATAAAAAGAGCAAAACAACGGAGCAACAAAAAAAAGTTTCTCGCCCAAAAAGTCCTTGGGCTGCATAGAGGAGCAAGGTGAAAAATGGAGAATAGGAGATAGAATGGGAGAGACTAGAGAGACCAATGTAGTTATTGTTGATGGACATTTTTTTTTTTTTTATGATAATATGGTGACACGTTCCGTGAGGTGGGGCTCGTTGTTTTTCGTTCGTTTTTTTTTTAAAGCTTTTTCCAGTGTTCCGTTGCTACCGGCACTTTGCATCTTGTTCATCGGCTGTATAGTAAATTATGTTATCGCGTCGCTCGATTGTCGCGCCTCGGCTGCATTCAGATAGTGCGTAAGCATTAGTTTCAATGTGTAGTCCGTGTAAACATGTGCAAATAATAATAATAAAAAAAATAGATAAGCCGGATAGACTGTAAATAAACCGATGACACGGAAATTGATTCGATGACCAACCTATAAAATGAATTAAAATCAGGAAAATGTCAACAATCATATACACACCGTGACAGCCGAAAAATTGAAACGAAGGGCGTAAATGTCGAAAAGGCTCGGTTAAAATATGTATATAAAAAGTACCATTTGCAAGAAATCCTAATAAGACGGCAGTCATTATTTCCTAGATGTGACAATTGAGGAATGATGTTTTGTGAGCTTTCTTTCTGATGGCATTGTTAGGCATTTTTCATTCCAAAGAATTTGCATTTTGCACCTCATCAAAACTAAAATTAATAAATTATCTCATTGTGCTTACAGCTTACCCGTCTTATAGTGAAGCGTTCGTACACTGGTGAAACTGCTTTCGTCCCTCGTTTGTCCTTAAAGCAGAGCTGTCGTTTCCGTGTACACATATATTTAATAATATTTTTATTTCAATTCACCTATGATTTCATAAGTTGAGAAAATATTTCATATAGTTCAGTTTAATGTAAGACTGTAATGCACTGCAATACTCGCATATTTAATCTTTTCTCAATCAGTCTCTACAGTCGTCGATATTTTTTTTAAAAAATGTGCGCATATTTTAATAAACCAACGGCGTTTCCACAGATTCATTCTGCTCCATTTAAACGCATTAAATATATCGAATTTTCCTTGTGCACTGTCCACCCCCTGAATTCGATCTTTTACACGAGTTTAAATGGATAGAATTCATCGTTGCCAAATTGCACGCGACGCCACTGCCTGAACCTTAAGTCCTTTATGAACTAAATTAAACTGTGTAATATTTTCTCTACCGACTGAATCATCGGTGACTTTAAAAAAAAAAAAAAATGTCATTATAAATATACACGAACGGCAGCATATGCCTTAAAGATTCTATTTCTGATGTTCAATGAATTGAATTGAAGGGGGCGGGGGGAGCTGCCGTTGAAACCTCAAGTTAGGTCTCCCTGAATAAAGGCAGTACGGCAAAATATATAGGGTGTTTTTTGGGGAAGAGCACACGAGTCAGTGCTCAGTGCTGCCGTTTTGCGATTTTTTTAATTCACCGATGATTCCACCGAATGAGAAAAGATTACACATTTCAGTTCAGCGTTTGACCGTATACTGCACGAAAAAATCACTTATCTGTAATTTTTTCTCAACCGGTGGAGTCGTCGATGACTTTAAAAAGACTTGCGGATATTTTAATACTTTAACAGCGATTCCACCGATTAAGGAAAGATTACAGATCAGAGTATTTTCGTGCCTTCCCAGTCATACACTGAACTGAGTAATCTTTTCTCAACCGGTGGAATCATCTGTGAATTGAAACATTCCATAGATTATACGTCAAAACGGCAGCTCTGCACCAGATGTTCGTGGGTATCTTTCTGGTCGCGGAACCCCCGCAGCCTCCAGTCGAGCTCGTGCCTTTTGAAAACCCTCGGCGAAGGTGAATCGTGACAGAAGGAGAAATGAATAAAATTGGAATTCGAGGCAGAATTTGTTTTTGTTTGTTTTTTTGTTGTTTATTATTATTTATTTATTTATTTATTTTTATTTTTTATTAGTGAAGGAAATATTGGGGACTTTACTAACGAAAAAAGAAAGCACCGTGATGCTGCAGCGTGGCGCGCCGTCTTTTCATTGAAAGGGTTTCCGGGTGCGATTCGCCGGGAAGGCATGAAAGGAAACTGGGAGAGAAACTTTGAATTGTATCGAAGACGATGGATAAGTTGACATTGCTGTAGCCAGAGTAATGAATCGAGTCCAGTGATGCCGAATTGAGCGGGGAATCGGAAATAATTGAGACGGAATTGAATGTGGGGGGGGGGGGGGGGTGATGCCTATGTTACGCAACGCGGCAGCCCTGAGTGAGTCTCTGCTGTTAAGAGCGAAGCCCCCTCGAATCGTCACTATGTGGCTAGAAAGCCAACCGCTGTCCAACTTTTATCTTTTATTCCAAAATCGAAGAGCTAAAATAACTTTATTCAACGCGGTTTATTTTACTGCGGTTTCATCAGTCATCCATCTTAATTGAATCCCTTAAACCTATAATAGATCGATTTTTTAACGCTCACTCCTAGAAAAATTCTCCTCTTTTTCGTTCTCTTTAGGCTCGCCGTTTTGCGCGAATTCATCGAAATTTTCCAATTCACAGGTGATTCGATCGATGGACAAAAAAGATTATAGATTGAAGTATTTTCTTTTAATGAAGTAATGCGGCACATTAGTTAAACTGTTAATTCTTTTTCCTTTTTTTTCACCGTTATTTCCGGGAATTCCATCCAATTTACGTAAAAATTGTGATTACTTTTGTAGACTAAAATATTGCAGATTAGAGTATATTGACATTTAATTAAGTCGTATGTACTGCTTTTAGTTGAACTGTTAAGTATTTTGTGTCCACCGTTGAATTTGGGAATTCCATCGAACGCCCCAACGCACACTGGGCCACAGACTACTGTTTGACGAGAATAATTCATAGCTCAGTTAATATGCAGCGGATTTGGACGAAAATTGCTACTTGGGGGTTTTTTGGGCTGTTCTTTTCATTTTTGATGTCTAAAACGTTCAAAACATACACTGAGATAGGTTTTTGGGAAAAAGTATTTTTTTGACAAAAGCAGTGTGACACGTTATACGACTCTGGGTTCTATCTCCAAGCTGATGATGATTTAAGTAATAATTGTGATGAAAAAAGGAAGGTTTTCCGAAGATTTTCACGCAAAAATCGCCGTAAAAGGTCAAAAACTGTGGATTTTACGTTGATTTAAAGTTTGAGGTCAAAATTCTAAAATTCTCAGAAAGAACTGTTTAAAGTCTTGAAACATTTTTGAAACGATATCACCTGAAATTAAAAAGAAAGCCAAACTTTCCCGATCGGATAGTTTATGTATAGACTCAAAATGTAATCTCGCATTGAATGAAATACACATTCTACAACTACACTCCGTATATTTGTTTACTAATATCTTTCAAGTGAAATTCAGACCCAAATAAGTCGCGTAACGCCTCGAAAGGAAGACAGACTAAAAAGCAGGCATTAATGGCAGCAATTGTATCGATATTTATCTATCAAACCGAAAAACATTACTTACGGGACAAAAAAATAATTTAAATTAATAACCATCAAAAATAATTGTGGCAAATATTCACACTCAAAAGCATAGAACGTATGTTCTTATGGAATAGCAAAATCAAATCAGTCTATTTTAGAATCACAAAAAGAATTGAACTTGGGACCATTCGTGCTTCAGATTTTTTTCCAATGGGTGGAAGAGAGGATATAATGAAAAAGCGGAAAATTTAAAACATCAAGTCTAGCTGTATAAATATCCACGGGAGGAAACGACAAAAAAAAAAAATTTGACCCGTATTGTCGTGAATTATTGTTCTAATCGGTACGCTTCAATAAACCGAACTTTATGCGTGGAAACAACTTTAGCTGGAATAAGAAGATGACGTATCACCACCTCATTTGTCATTGCTTTAACCATAGTTCATTCCGTTTTCATGGTTAGAAATATTCACGAGTTTTGAGGGATATGGCAACTATGGGAAAAATCGAGTAAATTTGCTCAAAACATCAAGAAAATCGGGTAAAAACAAAATCAGTACGATTAAATCTCTATCTGAAAGATTTGCCACCTCGAGAGTGACGAATTAGTGATTTGCGATTTTTTTTCTTTCTTTTTTAATTGTATTTTTGACCTAACTTGATTTTGATAATTGAACCCTGTGGCCACAGTTGCAAACCGCTGCAAAAAAAAACTACCTTCACATACATGCCCTTCTCAAAATAATGGAGTAATTGTATTGGTGTTTTTCGAAATTCGAAGCCGTACTCGATATATTCAGCTATGCTCCTTTTCATTTACTCACGTTTTATATATTAAAACCTTTCCTCAATAGAAATCTGGCAACAATGGAAGAAGTAAAATTTGATAGCGAGAGTTGTAAAAAACGATCAGGTTCTATCCTTTTCTTCTCAATCCAGATCAAATCACAAAACATCCGTCAACACAAAGAAATAAGGGCGCGCAAGTAGATACCTACAGTTTTAACGATTGAGGACGTGTTAATTTTAGGTAGGGGTTTTCCCGAAAACTATATTTAAAGAAATCGATCTATCAGCCAAGGATGCAAGAAGATGCAGCCGAACTTGGAGGAATCTAACTCAAAATTGTCTGCAAACACGTTGGTTTTGGCCAATTGAAATTTGGAGAGGTTCCTCAAACTATATGAATGGTTAAGTTTATGTTATAGACTTATGAAGAAAAAAATGAACAAAAGTGAGGCTGACATTAATAAGTTGTTTTTTCCTTTTTTGAGGCCAAAGAACTAATAAAATGGAGAAACATGTACACGAGGCAAATCCTCACACTTTTCTACATCTGTCATGTCCACATGAACACCAACTCATGATTAAAAGTTGTGTTAAATGGGATCTTTGTTTCAGCACCGACTTCTTATCTCAAATTTAGGTAGGTTTTTTTGTGAACTATCTTTAAAGATGTCGATCAAATCGGCCTTCGGCGCAAGTTGGCGCAGCAAAACCCGGAAGAACCTGACTCAGAATTGTCTGCTGAACACGTTCCTTTTAGCCGATTGAGGTTCCGTGAGGTTCCACAAACTATATGAATGGTTTTGTTCATGTTAAGTACAAACAAAAAAAGTGAAAAAAATGAAGCTGACATCAATGTCGTTTTTCCCCTTTTGGAGGACAAAGAATCAATAAAAATGGAAAAGTATGTACACCAGACGAATCCTCGCCTTTTTCTGCGTATTTCATGTCCACATGAACCCCAACTCGTGATAGAATTGTGTCTTAAATGGGATCTTTGTTCCAGCACCGATTTCTAATCTCAAGTTCACACGCAGTACAAGTCCGGTTAAGATCCTTCCCATCACAGGTTTTGACTGTTATCTTAATATGAAAACTCTATTTATATGAGATACTGTTGTTATTTTCTGATGCATTTGAGTGTCTAAAAATCGAATCTATGCCCATTTTTCACTAATTTCTGTACTTCAAAAAATGACATTATTCTCGTGTAGCGACCCATCCTGGCCCAGTGTGCAACGGACGCAAAACGGCGATTACATCGGTGGACAAAAAAGAACCACAAATTAAGAGTATTTGCGCGTGTTAAAGTCATACTGCCTGCGGTTGAACTGTTAAATATTTTCTGGCCGTTGACTTCAATCATAAAAGCGCGGCATCCCAGAGGCTCCTTTACACCCTGGTCTCAACTTTTTTAACTCAGACCCTGCAAGTATTGCTGAGCCCTCCAAAGGAATAATGATTCTGTTAGTACTATGACTTTAAAAAGAAGGTATCCTGGTAGAAATTTTCACTCTTCCATTTCTCGACCAGTTTTAAACATTTATGTAGTTTTTATACGTATTCCAGAGTCTAATAGCATTGCCACTTGAAAGTATGCCTTAAAAAATATACAATTCTTTGGAAAATAATGGACAGCATGATCAAGGACCGCTTCGATGAGAGGACTTTCTTTTGAAGGTCATATTACAAAGGAGTGGGCAAAGGAATAATGACAAACGACAGCACTACTATCCGGTGGGTCGTACTGAGGGGGGGGGGGACGTTCAGTCTCGCCACTGATCGAGTGGAGAAAAAAAAAAAAAAAAAAAAAAAAAAAAAAAAAAAAAAAAAACTTGTAAAAGTCATACGCATTATAATTATAGGCTGTCAGTCTTTGGTGAGCAGAATTCTTGAAGGTTTTTTCTCTCTCTTTTTTTTTTTATTTTTTTTATTTTATTTTTTTATTTTTTTTTGAACAAAGCGCGAAGGCAGGAGGAGCAAGGGGCATCAGTCAGAGCTTAGGAAAGCTTGGGCGGAACGATGTTTGATATTTTGGCCTGATTCCCACTTGTAAAGGAGATGTAAACGAAGATAATGATGTTGGGGATAGGGTGGACGGGTGTGTAACCCCCCTCTTTCTCTCTCTTCCTCCCTCCCTCTCCCTCTCTCTCACACCCTTCTCTCTCCCTCTCTCTCTCTCTCTCTCTCTCTCTCTCTCTTCTCTCCTCTCTCTCTCTCTCTCTCTCTCTCTCTCGCGTAATGCCTGCTGCACACGAGTGGGATTTGAAGTGCGGAGAAAGACGGACTAATTGCTGAGAATAAAGAGGAGATCCTGATCCCGGGGATTCCCCCGAACCGAGGGAAAAGAAGAAAGGAAAATATCATGATCGGCCAGCTTTTGTTTTTTACTCCTCCATCCTTCCTCTGTCCTCTTTCCTCCAACCCCTGAAAATATTTTCCCTTAAACTAGCTGCAACTCGCGTCGGCGCACGGTGGAGTGAGACAATAGGAGAGGCCGGACATAGCGACGCGACTTATTGCTTTGCAGATGGCAAATTCTACTTGTATTTTTTCCGTAACAGCGTGAGTTGAGATTGAAAGAAAGATAAATTATTCATAGAAAAACTAAAAACTAAAACTAAAAAAACATAAACTGTAGGGAATACCCTACGAACACTTTCTCACATCGAATTTAATCTGGGGGAGACTCCCAGACCCCCCTCATTAAGCATAATGAGAGCAAATTATTTTGTACTTATCATGATTTACTTATTCGTAGTGGGTCAAATATCGAAACAAAATACCTTGAAAATCTCTGCTCCGTGGCAATACTTACTTTCTCTTTTACTATTTTTGTTAGTAAGTAGTGAGAAAGTAAAAACAATTATAAAAAAAAAATAATAATTAGGAAGAAACCGCATACATCAGAAAATCGAGGAGGAAGGGGAAAACATAAAGGACGACACGATCAATTTAAGTTGCGACGTGATAGACCGACGGTGTTGATGGATGATGTAAGAATTCAACACAGTGTGTCGCTCGTCCTGTACTCAAATATATCCACGTAAACTCGCGAGTCGAGCTGAACTGGTTTGATATTGAGTTTGACTGTGTGAATGGATTCTTTCATTGACTAATCCGTCGACTAGACTAGACGAGCTCGAGACAAGAAGGCCGCGGAGTGTGGAGTAAGGAGTAAGGAGGAAGGAGGAAGGAGGTGGTCCACACAGCTGTGTGGGACGTGGGTGTTGACATCATTGTTTGCTGAGAGAGCTCTAATTATCGCAGTTCAAGAGCTATGCCGATAGAGAGCGCCACCACACACGAGAATACACGTTTCTCGTTTTAATAAACAAGTCGCATTTCAGTATACCCTTCGCTCTGACCAATCAGTGATTGTTGTTAGCTAGGGTTAATTAACATCGCCGAGCGAGGATGTGATATTCAAATGACGATCTGAATGATACTAGAGCGATTTTCTACTTTGGTGGACTGTCCTTGCACCTGAGCTCTGACTCATGATTTCTAACAATCAAGTACAAGGAATTATGTCCACCACAGTATACTCATTTACACAGCAGCGAAACTCCATAGGAGTGCTTTGGCGAATGTAGTTTTTCAATGTAGTCAAATGGGAAAACTGAGTTGTTTACCACCCACCACTTGGGAGCGCCACCGTCGTGTCAAATGCAAATCGAATGGAAGATGTTTAGTGTTACCCACCCACCACCAAGGGGCATTTGCGGTTTTTCTAACATCGAGTTTCGGTACTGTGTAAGATAAGTATACTGTGATGTCGACCTCCAATACCTATATTACTCATTACGAGGCCAGTTCAGTAAAGTGACTTTCATCAAGAACGGGACGGGAGATTCCTTTCTTAATTTCGTCATACTCTCTCTATGCTGACAAGGATGATTCGCAAAGTATTGATTAGTCATCAGAGTAGGGATCCACATCCGATGAATGGTGCCGTAACACTTAGTGACGCAGTGGTGTACGCAGGAGGGGGCTGAGGGGGCTAAGGGGGGCTAGAGCCCCCCAGACCTCCGATTTTTGGGGTGGAGGGGAAGGGGAGAATAATTTTCAGTCAAACGCTTATCAGTGTGAGCCCCTCCCAAGAAAAATCCTGCGTACGCCACTGGCTGACACCGGTGTCCAATGAAAGTCGTCTTTCATTGGTCACTTCTTGATGGAGTTACAGTGTTGTTAGATGGGAGTCTCCCATTATTCCTGCCCTAAGCAACCATTACGATCGCTCAAGTAAAAGCGGTTTTTTTTTAAGTTTGGAAATGGATTTCGGAAGTTTTCAGTGCTGCCATCGTTAGTTTTGGAGGTCTTTACACGTTTATCGATTACTAAATCGCTGATAGGAAAATAGTGCGACAGCCCCATTTCACTTGTGTATGCGTGAATTATTCTTTATGAGGAGAAATCAGAACGATGCGGGGCCACTGATGTAAAGTTGTTGGTTATCGATACAGTATACATGATACAGCGTGTGCCATGAAACACATTCGAGGATACGCCGTTGAAAGTTTCGAGATTAATCCGATCCCGGGTCACTTGCCCTAAAGTATTTAACCTAAATGCAGATTACCTACAGGTATTTTTGTTTAAAAACAGTTGCCAAACACAATTTTATCTAAAGTTTATTTTATGTAACTGTTTCTTTGCCTAAAATTTCAGCTGGCATGTACGCTTCCTTCTCATGAAATTATTGCAATGGAGAGGAAAGAGGGTAAACTGTAAATAATTTTCTACCGAACCTAATATGAAATGAACATTTTTCTGACGAAATCTCGTTCCTGTCAAAATTATTCATTGCTCTGTTATTATCAAAATTATTGTGTGCCCTGGTTTTGGTCTTTTTGGTTTTAAAGTCCACTTTTTTACAATGGCGGAATTTGTCAAATCTACAAAAGGTAAAAAAATCATGTCAAGATTTGTGACGAGAAAAGACTTCATTATTGTTTAAGGGCTGTAGGATACAATTACACCCTCTACTGTGAAATAGTAACTGCGGCTCTCCTTCCCTGCTGAAAATGGCTTTTTGCCTTATAGATTTTAGGTAAAAAGGTTTTTTGAGGTAAAATGCGTTTTAGGTGAAAATCGTTAGGGCAACTTTCTTTAGGTAAAGAACTAGTAGGTTGTCTGTTAGTAGATCAAAAGTTTTAGGGAAAACGACCGGGGACCGATTAATCCTCCCGCCCCGTCCCGTTCCCTTCTCTCCTAAGAGTTCGCTTTGCCATCCGAGGCTTGAGGCGGGTGAAAAAGTTAAGTCTACCGGACGAAAAACCGTGTATTCGTTTTCATCAAGCGCGCATATGGTCTAGTTTTTTGTTTGTTTTTTGTTTTTGCGCAAAATACGATTCGGAAACTTTGCAAAACCGAAAGCAGTTGGCGGATAAACTTCCAAAGTCAATCTGCAGCCTGTTTCCACCTCCCACCCCACCCCCTTATTTTATTTCGTAGAACTCTTTTGAAATAAGTTATTCTAATTGTCAGCACTTACATACAGTTTGCAAAACTTGGAGGCTTTTTATTCATACATCAACTTGGTTTCTTCTGTAGATTACCAAAGTTGAACTGTGTGGGTAATGGGGCTTCTCATTCAGCAACACTCTACATTTTGATGATAGTTTGCTGTCTCACCCCAGCTCTGTTCGCAGCGTTGCCACTTTGGGTATATTTAACGGCATTTTTCAATCATCAATATATTCCACCGCTTGACCAAAAGAATCTATACACAGCTCACAGTTCAGTGTTTAATTGTAATGCACGAAAATTCTCTGGGCTCCAACAAACTAGAGTCTCTATTTGTTGAGAGTTAAGACGAGATCGTTGTCAATGGGTCTGTTGCAAACTTTTGCTACAACGATAAAGAGTGTTTAATAATATGTAAAATCATCTGAAAAGTCCATTGGTGGCATCAGAAAGTCGTAAAATGCAATAATAAACTCACAAGAGGCGTTTAATTAAATCCAAGATGGCGGTAAAATATTGAGCAATTTGTATGCATGCACCACGAACATCCAAGTATAGCCAACCTCACAATATTGATCACACCCAATTACAACGTAAATAAACACATAACCTCTGAAGCTGTGAGGTTGTCAACGTTGGCAATCCTTGGATGTTAAAGTTGCATGCATACAGATTGCTCGATATTTTACCGCCATCTTGGATTTCATTAAACGTCTCTAGTGAGTTTATTATTGCATTTCATGACTTTCTGATGCCACCAATGGACTTTTCGGGCGATTTTACATACGATGAAACACTCTTTATCATTGTAGCAAAAGTTTGCAACAGACCCATTTCTTAGTCCATGCAACTAGGAGCTAATATGGACTCTAGCTTGTAGGTGTCGGAGAGTTAAGTCTGAGAGTCGATTCTTACGTATTTTGGGTCGCTGAATCCGATGAACTCTTAAAATAAAATCTCAAGCTGACGACGACTATTAAACAGTGCGACGCGACGGTTCAGTGGGGCTCAATCGAATATTTCAAATGGAGTCCCCATTTTTTTTTCATTGCATGTTCAAAAAGAGCTTGCGATTTTAAGCATTTCACGTCACCAAAGTTCGATGAATTTTTTCGTGTTCAATATATCGAAGTTCTAAGTTTGATATCCACCCATTTTCAACAAATCTTTGCTCCCCTTAAAATGAACCAGTTTACAAACGCGTTGTGTGCAAACGTTTTAATGGAAAAAATGCGTTCTCAAAAATTTGTTAGCAAAATCTTTTTTGGACGATCAAAAATTTTCGATTTTAAAAAACTTCTTGAACAGCTAATTTTTTCGAAAAGCGGTCACTAGTGTGAAAAGCTGGATTAGAAGACGACCCTACCATCCCTCAGCTTAGTCACGCTTTTCCATACTTCTCCAATCTTTTCCACGCATCGTCGCGCTTAGTCACGCTTATTGTTAGTCACTCAAGCTTCGGCACACTTCGTCACGCGTTTTCATATCTTTTGCATCTGAGGCTCTTTCACTCACGCATGTCATCTCATGACTCTTAAACAGGGGCAAAAAGGTGATGTCACCAAAACCCCCCTTGTGACCCCTCTATCGACTCAGCTTGGCGAATAAAGTCGATTGCCCTCAAGGCTTTTCGTCACTGAGGCACGCTTTTTAACACTTATCCTAACTTCTCTACGCTTAGTCATGCTTAGGCACGCTTCTTTACACTTCTCTACGCTTAAAGTTCGATGTACAAGGAATCCAATGCAATATGGTTTGAGATCGAAAAAAAGTATGGCCAAAAATTATTGGAGTAAAATAATGAAGAAAACCATCGCTCAGTGAAAAAACAAAGTTTAAAGTTTTAAACCCGTGACGAACCGAAGCAGCGTTTTGTAATAGTTTCGCAAAGCAAAGGCCGAGCTCTACAGGAGCAAGTTGCGTTCGTACAGAAGCACTATTTTGGTGGAGCCGAAGCAAGAAAAGAGGCTGTTAATCTGAAAAAGTCCTTTGGTACACCTGCAACTTTCTCCGGTACAGCTCGAACTGTTGCTCTGCGAAGCTATTTTATACGGCTGCTTCGGCTGTGCATAAACTTTGTTTTTTCAGTGTTTTCGAAATTTTGAGCTTGATACGGGAACTAGAAATTTTTCTCAGTGAGCTCTTTAGCGTTTGATGGTACGCTTTGAGAATACGTTGGTCGTTGAGCCTCTCAGACCTTGCTCTGTTTCTGACTCTAACTCAAGCCCTTCTCCAGACTTACTCGCGTTCGCACTCCCCCTTCCCAATCCCCTCCCATCTCTACTATACTAAGTCCGTCATGGAAAGAGAGATTCGCATTGTCAGGGGTGATGCTATACAGAATGGGTATTATCTAGCGCCCCGTTTAAACGTTTTGAAAAGAGAAACCCGGGCTCCAACAAGCGAAATGTCGCAATGTGGGACGACCAAACAGCTTTTTACGGATTTGAACGGATGAGGTGGTGCAGCGCGCAATCTGGCAACGTTGAATTTGCGACCATTTAACCCTTCACTGCATGATTTTTTTTTCTCAACCAAAAATGGATTTTTCAATTCATTAGGTAGTCAAATATATGGGAAAAATAGCAAAAAAAAAAAAATAATAATAATAATTGGACAGTTTTTTAGCGTAAAGTCTCATTTGTCCATTTTTTACTCGTATTTACAAGTGTTATAACACCATAAGAAATGGCGGGGAAAAAAAATCAAAATTTTCACACACAAAATAATTTTTTTTTACTTTGATTGGATTTTTCAAGGAGCAAATGCCAAAAGCTTGGTAAAAATAATGAAATTGGGGTTGAATTGGAAACAGGGTCAAATTTTCCACCCCACCATGATTTCCATTAGTAAATGCATTATAATGTGTGCTGGTAGTATTTTGGAAAATGTTTGAGCCCGTTTTTATGTTTTCTTATGGTGTGACACTGGTGATACAATTTGAAATAAGTCAAAATATACATTACAATGTCTGATATAGGGCTTTTTACATCATGTATCACCAGTGATACACTATGCAGTGTAGGGTTAAACCCATCCAAAAGGTCGAATTCGAGGCTGGTCCTATACTTCTTCTAAAACTCCACTTTTTTCACGTGGGTTGTTCAGCGGGCTGATAGTTAATTACTTTTACGTTAAACCGACAGTAAAGACTATATCCACTGAAAGAACTGTGCTCCGGTAGTCAGTGGCGTAGCCAGGAATTTTTTTGGGGGGTTTTTCAAAATTGGGGGGGGGGGCCAAGGATATTTTTGGGTCAAACCAAAAAAAAAACAAAAACAAAAAAATGGTGTTTTTCTTTTGTGTTGAGTTTGGTACCATTCAACGTGGCATCAGGTAAAAAAAAACATGTTAGAGGGGGGGCAAAGTTTTTTTTTCCCTTTAAACCTTAAAATCAAATGTGGTCACCGAACTGAATTTTCGATTTTTTGGTAAAATGGGAAAACTTAACAGTTGACTGCCCGAGTTTCTTGTTTTTTTTTTTAAAGGATCATAGTTTTAATAACCAAATGGGAACAAGGGATGTAAATGGCCCTTTTACTAAGCCTAGACTTAAAAGTCGCACCAATTCCCATATGACTCGCTATTTTTAAGAAAAATAATAAAGCCCGTTTAGAAAAATAAAAAAATTTATATGGAACAAAACCGGGTAAAAAAATGGTAAAAAAGGGTTTTACCAAAAAAATTTTTCGATCAAAAAAAAGATTTTGGGGTTGAAAAAAAGTTTTGGGTTTTTTCTTTTTTCCAATTTAAATTTTTATTGAACTGAAGTTTATTTTTTAAATATTTGATTTTAATTTGTAAAAAGGAGAAGAAAAGCCTTTCATTTGATCGGTCACTGAAAAAAAAAAATTATTACCGGGCATGACTGTGTGAACCGATGTAAAGGATGGTACAATGGGGTTTTTGGTTTTTCCCCGGGAAAGGTGATTCTTGCATAAAAACCTATAAAAATGACGATGAGTACACTAAAAAAAAATTTTTTAAAAATTTAAGGGGTTGGGGGGGAGATTCCTATCTAAATGGAGAAGTATCTCTGTGTTTCCAAAGAGAAAGTGACATAATAGACAGGAATCTCTCATGATACCTGCGTCGAACCGCCATTACAATCTTGCCATTAAAGTAAATTTTGTGGGTTTAATACTAAATTTTATACCTTTTTTAGTGTGATTTTGTGATTTTCTGGTTTTTACATAAGAATGAACTACTCATTTTCTCACAGCAAAAATTTGCAAGAGCCCCGTTACCAGAATTCTAGTGTTTATTCAAGTTTTTGACAAATTTTTAGGAAATTCTAGCTCTCTAACCATATTGTCGTATAAAACCGAATTTCTGGTCAAATTACTTGGCATTCTGTGGGTTTACATATTGTTTGTTTCTGGTAATTTACTAGAAGTTAGGAATTTTTTTTTCAGTGGGAATGACTCTATAAAAAAATAGGGTAAACCAGGGAATAATCAAAGTGGTGGGCACATCAAGAATGACCAGATACCATGGTTTTACTGCGCTACCTATTTAAGGGGTCTCATTTTTCCCAAGTCCGGAATTTTAGAAGATGCGTTCCCTGTGTGTGCCGCTAAACGCTCGCACCGCTCCTCATGCAGCATCAACATCTCGCCGTTTCGGGTAACGACTTAAGGGTCTGTGTCAATGTTGCCAGTTATACGTAAAAATTGGCAAATTAAAGAATTTCAGTAGATTTTTTTTAAATTTTGGCTTGGATAGCCCCCCCCTCCATTTCTTACAGCCATAGACTGATTTAGTTGAGGGATATATCGTAGGGATGTATCGTCCGGAGGGATGTCATCCGGGGCCCTCTGGTTCCAAACAACTCTGACTCAATTTTTTCCCCCCCTAAGCGCATTTTTGAACGGAAAAGAATATTAAATCAATGCTTTTTCGATTATGAATTCTACGTCCTCGAAAATGATTAAATAATGCCTGGTTTCGTATCACGGCTAAAACTGCCGAAATCAACAAGATATGACAGATTGAACGATGCATTTGGAGGTTGGAATCGCCCGAACGTTATTATTGTTGTTGTGGAAATTTGGGGGAAATTCGGGAGATTCGAACCTCCAAATGAAATTTTCAATCTGTTTTATCTTATTGATTTCGGCAGTTACCGTCAAGAAACCCGGGCCCAATTAAGCATTTACGAGGATGTAGAATTATAGTTGCAGAAGGTCGCATTAATTTCTTGATTTACGTAAATTTTTAAAATTTCCGTTCACAAATCCGCTTATGGAGTTACATTGAACCAGCGAGCCGATCAAATTTCCCTTTATCGTTAAACCGATCAAAAGAATGTGTATGAGTGATTCTATTGGTCGAATATTGTAAAACTTAGCCGTTGCTATGGTAATCATCGTTATAGTGTCCGTTTTTCAAAGGTTTCTCATGAATAGCCTTTTTAAAACGAGACTCTTAGCGATGGTTACTATAGCAACATCCAAGTTTTACAATTTTCGACCAATAGCATCATCATAGACAGTCATAACGATCGATTTAACGATGAAGTAAATGATCGGCCCAGAGCTTGTTTGGAACCAGAGGCCCTCGGACGGCAATCGATACAATATATCGCTCTACTAAAACAGCCTATTGCTGTATCTGTTGAACTGTACAACTCACCTTTAAATCAACGCAAATTTTGCGGATTTTAAACCGCAGTGTAGCAACGCTGGATTCGTTAAGCAGTTGAGCCTCCGCGGATCTATTTTGATGTAATTTTCCTCAGACGATTGTTTACCCTCTTCCCTGACAAATATTTTTCTTGCACGAATATCACCTCACAACCCAACTGCGTGAGCGTGGGGTGGTTGTGGTGGTGGTGGTGGGGAGGGGGGGGGTTCCCGACGCGGCGCGGCTGGAGCTGTGGGTTATTGCACGCGAATGCGGGATGCGTGGCGTGCGTGAGCAAACATGACACGCGCGTTTACAAACGCACTTGAGACTTGCGAGACTTCACGCTGCGCTGCGTTCTAAACCTCCCCCCCTCCCTCACCAAACCCTCTCCGAAGCCGCATCTCCAAGAACTTATATCCTCTTACCTCTTCAACTCACTCGGGAAATCGTGCCTCCTCCTCTCCGCCTCCCCCCCCCCTCCGCCCTGAAGCAGAGAAAAACTCCCCTCTTAAATAGTTCTCATCGCCCAAAGTAGTAGCAATTATCAACTCAACTCGAAAGTGCCATCTGATGAGCGACCTAACGCAAGTTGTGGAGGGGGCGGCCGGCGCGGCAGAGGCTGGGTAGTGGGTACAGTATGGGGATGCTCAATGGGGCTCAACTTGCAAACTTCTGCTTTAAGCAAATGAATGATAAAATCTAATGTAAAAAAAACCAGCGAAAATCACGAAAATAAAACTAAAAAAGTCTAACATCCTATATTATATTTGTAAGACTGAAGCTAAGTTCCTGGAGAACCGTTGCACCGTTCGGTAGGGCCTGGTACCGATCGGTAGGGCTCGGCTTCAATGCTTCGGGAAAATATAAGTTTTTCCGTGCGGGCCCCGCGTTTCCCCTTTTTTAAAAAGCTAAAAACTTTTCTCTGGAAAAATTGTGCGAGTGGAAAAGGGTGCGAATAAATTCGTTTTGCAAGGGTGGGAGAGAGAAGCGAGATTTTGTCATCCTTTTTTAAATGCATACGTGCGGACGAGCATACGATTTTGTACGCGTGTGAGCGAGAAACGTGCTGCTCTGTCAATTTTTATTTTTTTTTAAATTTTTTTCGAGCGATTTGACGTTACCGTGGCGATTGTGATCATATGTTTTTTTGCGCGGAAGGACCAACGACCTCTATATAAGACCGGCGAACGAATACGAACCAGCGTAACCCGCAAGAAGGAAAGTTAGGTTAGGAAAAGAGGTGCTTGGCCGGATAGGGGCACCTCTGTTTACACGTATTTTTTTGAAGATGTGGGTTTTTACCTCCGCCCTACCGGGTCCGGT
>VMOF01000320.1:804350-981850 GCA_011764245.1 Trialeurodes vaporariorum
CCCCCCCCCCAAATAATCAAGTCAAGAATTTTTTTAAGATGCACGGCCAAAAAAAAAAAAAAAAAAAAAAGTCACCCAAAATTTTTTAGAGGGCCTTGCCCCCCTCCCCCCCATAATCAAGTCAGAGAGATTTTTTTATCCTGCACCATGCGGCATAAATTTCTGCACGACCAGTTAAAGGAATTAATAAGTTTGAGAGGAAGTTTGGTCCAGAAAGGATAGAAAGGTGGGGGGGGGGGAGAAACGGATGGTGCAGAGGGTGCGGAGAGAAATAGCCATTATAATTTGGCGTGATGCGAGAAGAAGTAAGTTCGGCTGCGGTACATTAAATCGCTAAGTTTGATATTACCACGCGCGTAAAATCGCGCGCTTGATTCAGGGAAACTCGCGTATTGTCGTATTGTTGCTTTGAACTAGTTTTTGTGCCCTCCTTCCCCCTCCCTCCTCCCTCCCTCCCTCCATCAACTCCTTCTTTTTCGGGCCCCGCGTCACCGAAAATAAAAGTTGATCGAGCGTTGAGAGCTTTCGAAAATGTTCACAAGTGATGAGTCAAATGCTCACGCGTGACTCGGCACTGTGGTCTTAGATCGGCATGAAAAGGCCAAAATACAGAAAATAAATGTCTCATAAATTTCTCATTCATAAACTTTCAAGACCAATTTTAATCACAGATAACAATTTTAACGAGTAATTTAAACATACACAATATGTATTACACATGCCACTGGAAAGTTTCAAATGAAGCTTTAAGGTGAATCTTCAGCGTTTAGTGCCGATTTCTGCCACCAGAGCGCTACCGTTCGATTAAAGTCAAATTACAGGCCGAAAGTAATTTATTTTAAGAAAACGGAGTGTCGATTACTAGATAATATTTCATCTGAAGAGTGTCTCTGCAAAAAATCTCGTCAATAACTTCAAAGATAAGGCTGAAAGTACCAAAAAATGAAATATCGCATTTCGTTACAAGAATCGATTTGCGATGTTTTATTTTTTGGTACTTTCGGCCTTATCTTTGAAGTTATTGACAAGATTTTTTGCAGATACACTCTCCAGATGATTATTTAGTATCCGACACTCTGTTGTCTTAAAAATAAATTTTTTCGGCCTATAATTTGACTTTAATCGAACGGTAGCGCTCTGGTGGCAGAAATCGGCACTAAACGCTAAAGAATCACCTTAAAGGTCAAAAACGATGATTGATAACTTTTTTTAACTGATTTTTGGCCACTTTTTTCCGATCTCAGACCATAGGGCGCGGCTGGCTAATTTTTTTAGGGCTGTTTCATCGGCGTCTCGTCTCTTTCTAGTCTGTACTATGACTTTAAAAAAAAAGTATCCTGGTAGAAATTATCATTCTTCCATTCCTTGGCCAGTTTTAAATTTTTGTGCAGTTTTCAGGTATTTCAGAGTCTAGCCGTATACAACTTGAAAGTAAGCCCAAAAAAATCTAAAACTCTTTGAAAAGCAATGAGGAGAAAAATGAAGGATCGTTTCGATGAGAGGACTTTATTTTGAAGGTCGGTCTACTTTTGATATCTCGACTCGATATAGTATTCAGATAGGGAAATTCAATGTAAAATGCGGTAACCACCGGCATCAAGGTCTCGCGTTAAAAAGCATTGCACGAGTTTAGAAGTAGATTTCGTGATTTTTAGTGCGCTTTTCGTTTTATTTACAGGAATTCAATAAGCCAATAGCAAAAGTTTGCAACAGCTTCATTGTGTCGTTTAAGAAGCAAGAACGCAAAGTTGAAAATCTCGTTTTCAATAGAGGATTTTAGTAATGGCGACTGCCGGTGATGAGCGTTCCAAACAAAGCCAGTTTGTCTCTCTCGCTCTCACGCGACCCCTATGTACTGCCATCTCACTCTAATTTCAAAAATCGTATATAGAGACTTATTTTGTGAAATTTTATGGCAGAAATGAATTTCTCGAGGCATTTTAATGCGATTTTGATAATAATATGTCGTAAAACAAGGCCCTGTATACGAATTTCGATACTAGAAAGTAATGGATATAGTGTACATGGGGGTCACGGGAGAGTGAGTGAGATAGTTTGAAACGCTACGCGAGTTTTATCACAACCGATTGCGACCGATGAGTGCATTGTTGTGGTTGTTGGCTAACCGTTGACTTCGCACTAAAACCGTCTATAACGTCATCCATGGACCATGGTTTCCAAACAGAGTTGATCAAAGATTATCGGTGCGACTCCACCTACACTTCTGAAACGAGCTGTATTTGATACTTGTATATTTAAGCGTCGAATGCGTCCTCAGAGCCTGTTACTCTGGTGAGTAATACCATTAGTGCAATGATGCAATGCTTTACGTTTAAACGGCTGCAGTTCCCACTCTGTTGTCTTTTCTGTCCTCATTCGCATCTTCTCTTCAGTCCAACGCTGCTTTCTAAAGTATCGTTAAAGTTATCGCAACAAGTTGCAGCTTGCTCTATGATAACAGAGTACCAGCCCAGTAATTGCAATGGCTATCGCCAGTAGCGCACCGAGAGTTTCTTCATCTCTCTCTTTTCTCCATTAAGAAACGTATGTTAGACAAGGATGGACAAGGGGATAAAACCCCCTCCTTTTGTCCTTTTCCTACTCATACATTCAAATGGGAAATGAGAGAGATGGAAGATATCCTGGTTGCGCCAGTGGCAATGGCTATCGCACATTATGAATATGCTCGAAGTAAATTTGAGCCGTGGTTACTCTGGTTACTCGCCGCGCGGAATAATGATTCTTGATACCGAGTCCTATTGCGCATCGTACAGTGCCTCTCTTCAGAGGTCAGAAGCCAAATCCATGGAACGGGCCAGTTTCCACCTTTTTCTGCAGCAATTTTGAAAATTGCTTCTACAAGTTAAATTGATGCAAATACCAAGGTTTCTGGAATACCCAAATTCCAGAGCTGCCGTTTCGTGTATAATGGGACTCTTGCAAACTTTTGCTGTGAGCAAATGAATAGTCCATTCTGATTTTAAAACCAGCAAAAATCACGAAAATCACTCAGAGATAGTTTAAAATTCAGTAATAAACCTACATAACTACATAAGTGGCAAGATCGTAATGGCGGATTGACGCAGGTATCATTGGAGATTCCTATCTAATATGCCACTTTCTCTTTGGAAACACAGAGGTATGTCTCAATTTAGATAGGAATCTCCCATGATACCTGCGTCGAACCACCGCGCCATTAAGCTCGATTCTGAGAGTGAATTTCGTGATCTTTTAGTGTACTCATCCTCATTTTTACAGGTTTTTATGCAATAATCAACTCTTCAATCCCGTGAAGCAAAAGTTCGCAAGAGCACTTTTTTTTAATTCACTGATGATTACACCGGTTGAGAAAATATTACACAGTTCAGTTCAGTGTATGACTGTATACTGCACGACAATTCTCTGATCTGTAATATTTCCTCAATCGATTCAATCGCCACGCGCGCCGTTAGAATATTAAAATATATTTTTTCAATTCGTCGACGTTAAAGTTTTTTAATGTCATCGGCGACTCTTATCAGAGTATTTTCGTGCAGTACCGTCATTTTCTGAACTTAACCATGTAATATTTTGAAAACATTCATATTCATGTGGAATCATCGTTCAATTGAAAAATGCCATTAATTTTACACAAGAAGGCAGCACTGTGGAATTCGCACTTCATCCTGCTCAATAATCCTGCCAAACGACCGCATACTGAAAAATACTTGGTTCGTCGGACTATTTATAAGTGAAATTTCTTTCTTTCTAACTGGTACCAATTACATTGCATACGTACAATTAATAAATTTTGTTGTGCTGTACCAATTTGGTACTCGGTACTTATTTATCGGTAGCTTAAGTACCAATTTATTGGTTGGAGAGTACCTAAGTTATTGAGTAAGTACAACCAATTTTGATTTCGCGAATTTCACTAGAATTAATTTCAATTTATTGACGCCTTAAATTTTGACTCAGGTAGGCCATCTGCAATACTGAAATTTAGTTTGATGTGCATTGCAGGTGTAACCTACTTAAGGACCAAAAAACCAAACCTAACCAAACCAACCTACCAAAACCTACCAAAATCCAAGGAGTCGACTGAAATAATGTAATTCGCCGACTGTGTTGTCTTCTGGAAAGTTAGAAAATTGGAGCTTGTGATGCCGGGCAGTTGTCGATATTCGAATTCTATGAAAGTAAATTCGGAGGCACATTTCTCTGCAACCCTTTCAGTCTACTCTTCCAGGATCATCACACGCAGCCCCAAATATTCACCCACCGTGTATCGCGAACCGTGGTTGTATGCCGCGCGGAATTCGTGAGATCTAGTTCCATTGCGTCGCACAGTGTCTCTCTGCAGGTCAGATTCGAAATCCATGGAACGAGTCTGCTCGCTTGTCTCCTGGAAAGTTGGAAATTTTGCGCTTTTGATTCCGGGAAGGAGTCGATATTCTAATTCTATAAAAATAAAGTCGGGGGGGGGGGCAAATTTCTCCGCGACCCTTTCAGTCTACTCTTCCAAGATCACACACATGCACAAATATTTACCCACCGTGTATCGCGCCGGGAATGCCAACGTAGAAAACAAAAGGAAACGGCGGTGTTTCCAGCTGCACCACTTCAGACCTCATTTACCCTCAATTGAATCAATTGTAAAGTAAAAGCCGAGTTTAATTTACACTGACAAAAAAAAGTGCTGAATTTGACTGTTTTTTAGTTGAAAGTATGGACATCACTTTAAAACTGTTAATGGGGCTATTGCACACTTTTGCTATAAGTGATTTAATAGTCGATTGAGGCGTAAAAACCTCAGAAAATAACGATGGTGGCACTAAAAACTTATAAAATCGACTCCTAAACTCAATAAACGCAGTTATTTGCGCGAGCGTAATGGTGGCCGAAGGCACTAACAATGGGAGATTCCTATCTTAATTTCGTCACTCTTTCTATGTTGACAAGGATGATTCACAGAGTAATTAGTCATCAGAGTGATGATCCACATCCGATGAATGGTGCCGCAACACCTAGTGACACCGGTGTCAAATGAAAGTAGTCTCTTATTGGACACTTCTTGATGGAGTTTCAGAATTGTCAGATGGGAATCTCCCATTGTTAGTGCCTTCGGCCACCATTACGCTCCCGCAAATAACTGTGTTTATTGAGTTAAGGAGTGAATTTTGGATGTTTTTAGTGCCGCCATCGTTATTTTTTGAGGTTTTTACGCCATAATCGACTATTAAATCGCTTATAGAAAAAGTGTGCAATAGCCCCATTCGACTGTTTAAAAATAGTTAAATTACCTCCGTGCCGTGTTAATTTAACTTTTTAAATGGTCAAGTTAACAGTTTTTGAGTGGTGTCCCATACTTTTAACTAAAAAAAACAATTAAATTCAGCACTTTTTTTTTTTTTTTGTCAGCGTACGCTGTTTTTGCAAAGACGTTATCGCTATACCCAAATAGGGACTTGGAAGAGAATGTATGTATATACTCAAACCATCATTTTAGAAACATCTTAAATAAATAAAGTTTGTCCTGTAAAATGCGTTCTTCCTTATAGTATCCTAGGTCACGGTTTTTAACCACGAAATGTAAAGAACCATCATTTCTGAAACTTTTTAAATAAATAAAGTTTGTCCTGTAACACGGGAAAAAAAAGACTAGTAGAGTCTACCATCTGCGCTGATTTTGGAGTCAGCTATCAAGTATATATTGTAAATGCAACGTACATTATGGTAAATTAAGTTAACTTGTTGGTACATTGTACCATCATTTAGTGTTTACCATACTTGATAGCTGACTCCAGAATCAGCCATGCAGATGGTAGATTCTGCCAGTTCTTTTTTTTTTCTTCTTCGGTGAATGTGTTTTTCCTTTTAGCATCTTAGTTGACGGTTTTTAACCAGGAAATCTGGCAACTCTGGACAACGGAATTGGCGAAGCGATGCCGACAACGACCGACATTAAAGGCTAAAAAGCCGGCCGTCCGGTCGGAGGACCAAGTTAACTCCTGTTAATTAAAACTTACTTTTACGAGTAAATACAAAGCGCGTAGGAGTTGTCCGTCTCGGTCCGGCGGGGCGTGGTACCATCTTTGGCGGGTGGTATGTCGTGATCCCCCGCCCCCCGTTCACCCAAATCGCTTTAGGCTTCGGCGGTCGGTCCTCGGGCTAATTCAATTTTCTTCGCGCGATTTTCTCGCAAAGCAGTACGAGACACGCTTTTAATGCTTTCCCTTTACCTTCATATTCCTTTACTCGTGTGAAACGGAACCTTCCATTTATTGAGAAAGTGGTTCTCAGTTCCGTTGATGCGCGGCTCGGCGGATGATTCTCATAATCACGCCCAGGGCTGCCGTTTTGCGTATAATTAATGACATTTTTCAATTCACCGATGATTCCAGCGGCTGAGAAAAGATGACACACTTCAGTTCAGTGGTCACTGTAACACACGAAAATACTCTAATCTGTAATATTTTCTTAACCAGTGGAGTCGTCGATGACTTTAATTTAAAAAAAAAAAAAAAAACAATCAGGGAAAATTCCAACACGCAGGTGTTGGAAAAGCGTGCCACTAAAGTCTGAACAGCTTTAATGCTTTTGCTAGCAATGATAATTCATCAAAGAGGAACCACTTGACATGGAGCTGATCTCGAGAAAATTGAGTCCAAAGTTGAAGAGCTAGCATTTAAACAAAAAACTCGGAATTACTTACGTTTTGATTTCATTCAACTACCGTGTTATGTTTTTGCATTTCAACACCGGAAAAAAGGAATTTCCTATGCAGGAAAGGTACCTACTTAATTTTTAGCGTTTAAAGTGACTTGGTTCCTTTCTTCTTTTTGTTTGGCATAATCACGAAAACCGAATCTCTAAGAGAAACCAAACGGCAGAGTTGGTTTACACTGTTGATATTTTAAAATCCGTTAATCCGGACTTAAGTCCGTTCCCAATTCTATAAAAGGAACCAAGTCGGAGTTGGTTCCTTACGTGACTCGGATTAAGGTTTAAGAAAAAGGAACCAAGTTCTCATTTAATTTCATCATATGGACAATGACTTCAATGAGGCTCACCAGCTCACTTTTACCTGGAATTTTGACGGGAATAGTTGTTATTAGAAGAAGCACTTGTTGCTTCGAGATTCAGTATTGCTAGGTCTATCAATCAATAACTCAATTTTATCAAAATGTCACTCAGTTCTTTTGTGAGAAGTGCTGTCCAATTGAGCTTGTTTGGTGAGAAATGATGAAAAAAATAAATTTAGATCAGATGTATCTATAAGGAGATGAGTCAAAGGCGTTGTTTTTTTGTGTTGTTTTTTGTTTTTTGTTTTCAAAACTTTGGAGGGCTTTAGCTCAGAAGAGAAACATCTGTAGCACATATTCATGTAGAAAAATGAAGCCTTATATAGGTACATGTTCACCCCAAAAATACACTCCATAAGTTTGGCACTTAAGTTTTGCAACACCCTATATTCTTGATATTTTGCTCCCCGCCACCCTTCACAGAACACAACATCTTGACCATGCAAATTTTTAAAATCACAGTTTGACTGTAGAGATATTTTTTTCCCCCCCCCCCCCCCCCTTCTAACGAAATAGGGGAAAATGGATCGCCTGTCTTTGATGTTCGTCGTATGCGCGTGCACAGATTGTTCGGCTTTACGACTGCCATTTTGGCTTTCTTTATAATGCGTTTTGTGGGTTTATGAATGGCTTTTATGACTATTTGATGCCCCAATGTAATTTTCAGGCGATTTTACATAAAAATCAAAACTCTATAGCGCTGTAGCAAAAGTTTGCAACAAACCTATTGAAAGCTGAAAAAAGAAAATTATTTGATAAGGCTCGATCTTTTTTACCCACATAAACTATAGACAATAGATATTTCTAAATCCCTCCACCTTTTAAACGGCTTGTTCAGGGATCAAAAATGAGGTTGCGTTCTTTTGAAGTCAAAAAGCGTCATTTTCGGAAAAGCCGTGATTCTAAATAATAAACAGTTTTTTTTATCTTTTTTCCGTTTTAGGTGCTGTCAGCACTTATTGCGATTGTCACGATGTAGATACGTAATATGCATAAATGGAACACTTGCGAATTCATGAAAAAATAATCCTTTAATATACAGAACTAACCATTTCAGGTGCCCTTTACACGTCAAGCATTCTAGGGGTATAGATTAGTAGGTGTGGAGGTTTAAGGCGTTTGTGGATTTTAATGGGTCTGTTACAAACTTTTGCTACAACGATAAATAGTGTTTCATCGTAGGTTAGGTTAGGTTAGGTGAAAAGTCCATGGGTGGCATCAGAAAGTCATGAAATGCGATAATAAACTCACAAGAGATGTTTAATGAAATGCAAGATGGCGGTAAAGTATCGAGCAGTCCGTATGCATGCACCTTTAACATCCAAGAATTGCCAACGTTGACAACCTCAAAGCGTCAGAGGTTATGTGTTTTATTTACATTGTGATTGGGTGTGATCGATATTGTGAGGTTGGCTATCCTTGGATGTTCGTGGTGCAACCATACAGGTTGCTCGATATTTTACCGCCAACTTGGAGTTCATTAAACGTCTCTTGTGAGTTTATTATCGCATTTCATGACTTTCTGATGCCACCAATGGACTTTTCACGCGATTTTACATGATACAGAACACTCTATAGCGCTGGAGCAAAAGTCTGCAACAGACCCATTCCCCCTCCCCCATTTATTTTGTTGAAAAGTATCGAAAGTTTACAGTCAAAACTAAGCCATTATTCATTACAACTCATTGTAATATCATTTTTTTTTTCTGTTGCCATCGGTCGATATCATTTTTCGTGTTGGAGAAGCAAAGTTCCATATGGACCTATAATTTCCAAAATTTGAAGAAGCTTCCAGTAAAAAATACTGTACACGCGAGAAACTTTTTAGGATAGGTAAATAAGTTATTCCAGAGTCAATTCCATAGCCGCAGCAAGGAGGCTGTCCAGGGGTGGAAGACACGTGACAGCCCCTCTCACTTTTTAGAGCTATTAATGCGAATTTTACCCCCGTCCCTTTGTTCTGGATTTTAAAAACCTTTTTTTCGCAACAAAACGCCCAAAATTTCCTCAAAAATCCCTTGATTCCATAGACGCTCATAAGGGGGTTTTCAATTTGCCGATCCCCCAGAATTTCAAATGTTTCCAATGACCAAGACCTGTTTAGTGAGACGTCATGAAAAAAATTGGTTCCAAAAAAAGGCTCCGCCTCACTCGCGCTCTCGTGGGTTTTCCCATATGAAACACGATCCAAATTTTCAAAGACAAGTGCTAGTAAACAACATGTTCTTTCCACCAGTTGTGTTTATCACACCATTGGGTTCCACGTCCCTTATAAAAATTTCCGATTGTTTCAATGAATTTTCCGATAGGATATATATTCCCGCGCTTTTTTTCCCATAGAAATAATCGAAATTCCATAGAGACAATCGGAATTCGTGTAGATTCAAGCGCGCTGACTATAGCAACGATAGGTTTCATGATTGAAATTGAGTGTCATGGCGGTGATACTCCCATAAGAGACCGTTAGTAAGACGAGGACAAAACGTAGAACATCTTTCGGTATAACTGTGATTGTAAATTCGCTTGATTGTAAATTCGCTTGTGATCTTTTAGGAATTATGTTAGAGTGAAAAGATACTTTAAAATACGTGGAATCTAATGGTGCAATAAAATTTGAGAAAACTGTTCTTTAACTAGCATAAATTTGCGTTCGAAAATTTGGATCTGATTTTTTATAGGTAAATCAACGAGAGTGAGAGATAGAGCATTTGTTTGGAACCAATTCTGATCGTGACGTCATCACTAAACAGGTCTACTTAAGGATATGAACGAGTCCCTCTCTTTTCTATTCCCCGGCCGCTCTTTATCAATACCTCGCCGTCACTTCTTTCCGAAACCCTCGTCAAACAGATTTTGACACATTTACGACCGCTTAATGCACCGTGAAGAAATCTTGTGACCGGTGGAGCCCAAAGGCGAGGGGCAAAGAGGGTTCCTGCGGGAGATGTTTCCACCCCCCTCCTGCCTTTGAATTTTGACTCATAGGTTGGCACAAATGACTTAGGTTGCTGGACCTGTATGGAATTCTCGTTCAAAGGAATTCGACTTTGACGCTTAATAACTTATTGAAATTAACAGGAATACCAAAACTTTTACAATTTTAAGAAAATAGACGCCGAGACCTCCTGGATTGCAGCAATAAATTAACAATTAATGAAACCAGTTTTATGAAAACACGTTTTCAATTTTTCAAACCTTTCCCGCCAAGGTTTTGCCATAAGCAAAGCATGCAACCTATATATTAGATATGAAAATGAAAACAAAAAGCGTACCGTATATATACGGCACGCTTAAAACTTGCGGATATTTTAATTAATTAACGGCGTTTCCACCGATTGAGGAAAGATTACAGATCAGAGTATTTGCGTGCATTACAGTCATACACTAAACTGAACTGAGTAATCTTTTTTCAACCGGTGGAATCGTAATTGTGTAAATAATTGATTTTGTTTTGATATTTTTTAGTTATTTGACGAAAGTTTGCAATAAACTTTTGAAAAATAATCTTCTTTAATGATAATGTTAATGTTGAGTTTAATAATCATTGTAAATAAAATAAGTTTATAAGCTTTAGTCGTCCGTAAATATTTACCGGTTATTAGCCTCACTTTTCTCAAAGTGGATTGAGTTGGAAAATGCCATTAATTTTATGCAAAATGGCAGCGCTGGTCCTAACGTGCTGAGTGAAAGTTTTGCGGCTCGTGAATGGACCATCTTAGAAAACCGATGTATCGCACCGATTGTCGTCCGGCTCGGAGGTCTCCGTTCCCAAACAAGCTCAAATTCAATGGAATTTACCCTTGATAGTATTTTGAACGGAAATGTTTGCTGTTTTTATAACCTACAATACCCTTAGATTACGAAAGTGCAACGCAAGCTATAACTTTAATGTGGCAAATCAAGGAACGTTCCGCTGGTTCACTGTTGTCACCTAGGGCGCCGCCATCTTGCCGTATAAATCGATTTTGAGGTTAAATTTTGTAGGTCGTTTCCGGTCGTTTTGTAAACAAACTCGGGCATCGCCGGAAACGACCTACAAAATTTAACCTCAAACCTTGGAATCTGTCATCCAAATTCCGCTTTTTCCCGGGATTCCTTTTACCCTGTGTGGCACAAGGTGGACCAATCCGCTGCCACTCTAAAGTTATGGCTCGTTGCGAAAGTTGCGCTGTTTCAAAATCCATCTGTGGCGTAACCAACAAGCTATAGCGATTGATTGGATTTGTTGGACTTGATATTGAAACTTCAAGGAAGCAAACATTACGGAAATCTTTTATGGACGTTTTACACGGGCTCGGTTTGTTTGCCTCATGCTTTTTTAACCTTAAAAAGAAAATTTGTTACAAGTTAATTTCAAATTGGTTTTAAACGAAAAGGCAAGTGTTTGAGGGTGGCTCTAGGGACACAGAAATCTATATAACTGTTTTATTTGGAATGATTGCAGGATATATATACTGACACACTACAAAAACCAGCCAACTTTTTTTCATTTGAATAGTTGTTTTAAAATTCTTTGATCAGATAGCCACTCTAAAACACTTGCAATTTAATTTAAAACCAATCACCACTAGATTAATTAAATTTTTTGATTTAAGGTTAAAACATATGAGGCAAACAAACCGAGCCCGTGTAAAACGTCCTTAAGATGTCTCCATCCTGGCTTCCTTCTTAAGTTTCAATATCACGTCCCACAAATCTTCTCTATCGAATAACGATGTAGCTCGTTGGTTGTAAATGACCTCGAAGAGAAGAATTTCTTTTAACATTTACGAATTACGAAACTTCAATCTTCGATGTCTTTGTGAGGTTTTCGCTGCTTGAGCGCTATTTCCATCCAGTTCCTCGGTATGAGCAAAACACTTGAAGTCATAGATGCGCGTGTCATTCAATTTGACTCTATCAGTCATCACTGTGCCGCGTGGCGTGGCGTGGGGAGAAGAGTCAAAAGGCGATAACATTCTGGAACAAGTCAATTCGACTTGACTCGGGTCGAGTCGAGCCCCGAGGGTTCTTCTAACAACCCCCTTTTTTCCACCAACCCTCCCCCCCCCCACCCCCATAACTTTCATCCGTCCTATCCCTCTTTTGTTGCCGAGACGAGTGCTAGAGTTTCCACGCTACGCCGCCGGTCGCCGTCAGAACAGCGTCAACTCGTAAAATGAAAATTGATGTGCTCAGAGATGAAATTGTGGTGAGAGGATGCACCAACAGCAGCGATCATCGGTGTTGCTGGATGACTTGGGAAAATTCGCCTTGGTATTTCCGATTTGGTTGAGTGGTAATTTATAAAAAAGCGGAGCTTTTCTCTGCTATTGGCGGTATTTTTTCGCGCGAAAAGGGAGTGGTTTGCGAACTGGTGGTTTTCAGTTCATCAAAACTATCACTCAAATCATCGAACTCCATCGATTTAAAAACTGCATCATATTCTTTTTTATCTCACATCTTACAATTCTAACGCACGTTTTCTTTTTGTTTGTTTCAGGTAACGCTCATTAATATGTCCTGGGCTGTTGATTCAGTTGGGACATGATCGCGTAAGTAACGTGAGTTCTTCGTTTTGAAACGAGACAAAGCTTTTGGATAAAATTTCAAGAGTCTTGAGGAATTGAGGTCTGAGGACTGAGGTATGTTTCGAAACCATCGAATTCACAAGCAGCCACATAAGTCCTGCTTCGACGATTCGATGCAACCGGCATTACTTGTAAGAACAACACACTCGATCTTATATTTTATTTTGTTTTCTGAAAATCGATAAAGATTCGGGTAACATGTAATGCGGGTTGTGTCGAATTTTCAACGTAGGACTTATACTACTACTCTCACTTCATATATAAACCTATGTGAAATGATCGATTATTTGGGGATAATTTGCCATTGCTAGAATCGATTTTTTGTGTGAAATGATCGATTATTGGGGGATAATTTGCCATTGCTAGAATCGATTTTTTTCTCGTATAGCTTTCAATGGCAGAATGCAAGGTTGTAGATTAAAGAGGTATGCTCATCTGACTTCGCGCCACGAAATCAGTAGCGCGCAGTTCAAAATCCAGATCCAAGATGGCCGGAAAAAGCAGAAAACATTGTATACTCTTTCCAGAAAACATCGGGCTCCATCTCCAGAAAAGCAGAAAATAGCCCGATGTTTTCAGGAAAGAGTATACAATGTTTTCTGCTTTTTCCGGCCATCTTGGATCTGGATTTTGAACTGCGTGCTACTGATTTCGTGGCGCGAAGTCAGATGAGCATACCTCTTTAATCTATAACCTTGGGCAGAATGCTCATTTCTGCCAGATTGTATGACCTATTGACCTCCGTTAATCAGATGGCACGGGCACGTGTATCTCCAGAAGCCACCGTAGGGTTATTGGGTGGCATGATAAATAAATGGGGGGAGGGGTACCAGGTACCTCTCTAGATTTAGGTGGTCAAATATTTCAGCAAGTACAGTCTGGGAGAGAAAGAATGACAGACGACCCCCTTTAGATGTTGGTTTGGGTAGGCTTTTTGCAATGCTTCAGTTAATGAGACAAGGGTTGCGTTGCGGGTAGCCTACTGTCAGGAGTGATCTGACATTAATCTTGTCCTTTACTGTACATGCCTCGTGTAAGGATCAAGGATGCGTTGTTTTCTCGCTCTAGAATTTTTTTCTTCTGGGATAATGTGGGAAAATGTATCGAACATTACTTCCCTTTTTTTCCTCCAAAAAAGAAATATTCCGCTCTGAAAAAAGCGTCTGCAATGTTATGCCCCTTTCTAGGGGTTCTCGTGGATTCTTATAAATATGGCTTAGACAATAAAGATAATCGATCATATTATATCTGTTATATAAAAAAATTATTAGACTATGTATAAAAAAGTTTATTTTGTCCATATAAACTGTTCTCATAATATTGTCCTCAAATGTCTTTCCTGAAAATTCTAATTTCTGACTTGTCGTCACAAGACGACTCGAATGTAAATATTTGTTACCTCCCTCACTTGTCGAAAGTAGTAAATTATTAGGGGCTTAAAAAACAACAGGCAACCATCGTTTGCTGTTAAGTGGCGAACATTGTTCCAATTGAAATCAACCTGTAATTTTGGATTTGAGTCAACATTTCAATCAGTAGATAAAAGAAGATCCTAAAGTAGATATGTAATTTTGAAATAATTGATCAAAACAAAAACAAAAAACAAAACAAAGAAACGTCAATAATTTAAACCATAAGGAAAACCTGACCTGTGCTATCATCCAAAAGTTGGTGGCCGTTGGTTGTTGTTGCGATGCGAGTCCCGTCATTTGAGCTAGAAAAAGAGACACCTATCGCAAGCTTTGTGTTGAGTCTCTCTATTTGTTTCTGGTCTGATCTAAGACCGAATTCATCTTGATAGACAGGATTTGATGCTAAGGTAAAAATTTAACGAAACCCTACTCATAATACTTGGAAGAATATTAAAACCACTGAAACGATGAGTGGGGTGCGGGGTCCGTCCTGGTCGGAGGCAATTTTTATTTCATTTCTAAAATGTTAAGGGAATTACAGAATTCTGGGAACAGCCATCGAGGAGTTAGCAAGTGTGACGCGCAGTTCCAGATTGCCTTGTGACAGTGAAAAAAAAAAAGAAGAGGAAAAAAAATGAGAGAAAAATTCGCTTGCCTTTTTCCCAATGCAGTGGTGGTTCGGAATAAATTTATTTAAGCCCATTTGAACCGATGTGAAAAAATTCTTATTGGAATTACGAAACGTATTTTATTAACTATGGGGTAAAAAAAAAAATCTTTTTAAAATAGCAAGGATTCTTATTGATCCAACCATTCTTCCTTGCGATTCTTCTGAATCATCAAAACATTCTATTGGACCAATAGTAATTCTCATTGATCCAATCGAGCGTTCTGATGATTTAGAAGAATCACAAGAAAGAATCGTTGCATCAATAAGAATCCTTGTTATTTTAAAAGGACTTCATTTTCACCCCATTTTTCAAATTTCAATTAAATGCTCTATGAGTAAGGAAAACTGCAAAAAAGTGAAAAATTGATATTTTTGAGTGAGCTGACTTTGACCCTTCACATTTTACCTTTATTTTTATGTGCATTTTTTTTTCTACCCAAAAAACTTGTTTCTCGTACACTTAAAAAGTTATTTTTAAATATTTTTAGAAAAAAATTCATCCCGCGCTGAAAAATTGCAAAAAAGCGTGTTGGGGTCCGACAGACCCCACGCGACCATCCGTGTAAGTTTTTTATGCGCGACTAACGGCGGGTTAATATAATACGTTTCGTAATGCCAATAAGAATTTTTTCTCTGTGCACTTACTGTAGTAGTGCCCACATATTCGGCGGATATATCGATCGAATCTTCTGTCAATTGATGTTTTCCCGTATAGGTTTCTACGGAGGAGACATCGATACGAGCCGACTTTGGTCCGAAGTAATCGTAAAATTGGCGTATTTTTTTATTTTCCTCTAAGGATCCGGCATCAGTGGAGCCTGCATCCTCTCGTCTCAAAGGCGCTAAGTCGCACGAAGCTTCTGCCCTACTCTTCCTCTCTCCTTTTCAAGATCTGACGCGACGTCTGTTGGATGAGAGAAAAAAAAAAAGAGAATCACATAACTTTAATACTCACTCGTTTTTCACTTTTTGAGCCGATGCCGCGATGATGGGACGTTAAAGTTGGTACAAAGACAAGAACCGCAAGAGAAATTCGTATTCCTCCGTCTCCGTGTCTCTCTGTGTGTTTCAACGTGTCTCTCTCGCTAGTCGCTACCTCCCGAGGGGTCCGTTTTTACGACTTTTACGCCATCCTCGCACGAGCACCATTTCCCGACGAGAGGACAGGAGCCACCCTGCCACCGTCTTACACTTTTATCACTGTAGCGCTCTGAACTGTGAGTATATCAGAGAGAAGCAAAGAGATGCTTTGGTGGAAATGAATGAAAGTCGAGCTGAGATCGTGTACAAGCTTAGTTTTCGGAATGAGTACCCATGTAAGTACACTATGTCTAGTCATAAATTCTGCTCCTACCTCAAAATGGATTTGTGAGTATATTAATGAAAATGAGTGGACGTATTTTATTTTCCATATTCTGTTGAAGCTCACACCGAAAACTAAAAGCAAAGAGTAAACAAGAGTCGCAATTGCATTGAGAGCTAGCGTGGTCAATGCTGACAAGAAGCGGCTTCTGATTGGCTGGGGAGATTGGAAAGATTTGGGTGATTCAAGTATTGCAGGTGGTACCGTTCTAGAATTCAACCATTTACTGCATCCATGCAAAAAAGATTACGAATAGCAGCACTTTTCAATATACATAGATATACTACATCATAGAATAATGTAATCTTTTTTGCATGGATGCATCAAATGGTTGAATTCTAGAACGCTACCGGTGTCTACCTAAGCTACAATTTGAGGATTCAACTGACACTTTTTAATTCGCCGACTGCAACATTCTACTTGCCACAGTCGTATAGGCAGATAGCAGATAGCCGGCCATTTCATTATCATCAAAAATTGAACTTAAACTGAAAATGTACTCTCTGCCGATTGAAAGCGCAAGGAAGAAAGCACACTGAGCTCGTGAGCTCCCCTCATTATCTCGAATACACTGATGCGGTATTCGATAAATCTTGTCCATCCTGAGAGCCTTCAATCCGCCGTGTAGGCAAAATCAACTTTTCCGCTTACGAATAGTTAACTACATTCCCAAACATGCCAGTTTCTTGATTTAGATTTAGCCCAAGCCTTATAAGATTTATGGAGGATTGTGTTTACGTAGATCGGCTTTTTCATCATACATTTGTTTTTTGGGTCGCTAAATCCGATTTTGACGTTAGTCTTTTCTTTCAAGGGCGCAAAATTCCGAAAAAGGGCTTCAAAATGGTTTTTTTTTATTAAAAAAAAAAAAAAAAAAAAAAAAAAAAAAAAATCGTCGGATTTTTTTTTTCAGATTTTCGTGCGGGTAATTTTTTAAAGACGATCGAACTCGTTGTTTTGAATTTATAATCATCATTGCAACGAGTTTTATGTCCCTTCGGTATTTAATCTCCATCCGCTGCAAATACAGCGTTGTCAGATTGTCTGCGACACCACTGTTTCTTTGGCACTGAGCTTTATTATTTGAAGCACACTGTGGAGGTGAATCGGGTCACACACGAAAGGCGCGCGGTCGAAGTCTGAGAGCGAATCAAATTAACCGTAAATCGAAAGAATCCAGTCTCATGAGAATATCGAGAGAAAGAGGAGCTAGGATCTTGAGGCTGAGCTGAGCTGAGCTGAGCTGAGAGAAGAGACATTGATGACGTTGCAACTTAAAGACCTCTGGTTTGACGAGGGAGCGATCAGGCAGGACAAAGGAAAAGACCTCCAGATAAGGTGTAAATGGGGAAATCTTGAGGGGGGACCGCCTCGCCAAGGGGAAGGAAGGGGGAGGGCGAGGAAGAAATCGAATTTCCCCTCCGTATTTTAATATTCATCCTATCTCACTCTCTCTCTCTTCCTCCTTCATATTCTCTCTTTCTCTTTTCGCCGTCATTTTTATCCTGTGATAGATAGCGCGTTTACTCCTTGCGTATTGCGAAAAAAAAAAAAAAAAAAAAAAAAAAAAAAAAAAAAAAATCTACTCGACGAGCTGAGCTCTTCGGAAAATTCCGGGCCGAAGATTCATAGTTGTCAGATTAGACTGATTTAGGTTTTGAAAAATCATCTACTCAGATTAGTTTACACGTATTTAATTCTGCAAGACAGTTTTCTTGATACGAATTTATTTATATTTCCATATAATTTTAAGAAAAGTTTATCTCGGGGGGGGGGGGTGAACAAATAGAATGGATTACATAAATAAATAGATTAAGGTCCTAAACTCGTCCACAAGGTGATAAATAGTGATTTTAGTAATAAAAAAAGAATGTGGAGAAAAGCAAAGACTCGTGACCAGAGCCCCTTTAAAGATTGAGTTTCGCGTTCTTCGTGGTAGAAAATCATCAGTATATACTTCAAGACCAGTACAATTGATGGTTCAAAAAGTGATTTCAGCTGCGTTCTCAATTGGTTTCAAAGATTACAGTTTGAATTATTGCAGTCGGAGCTCTAAGCCGGAGCAGTCTCTTTAAGAGCTCTCTAAAGAGCCACCATTGCAATAATTCAAATGTGCTCTTTGAAATCAATGTCTGTTTGTGCGAGAACAATTTAATTCAGTTTTTAAAGGATAATTTTTTTGTTATTTATTTTTATCTATGGTTTTCTACCGAGAGTAAGGACCCCGGTTCGATTTGAAACATGGCTCCGGCTCCGAGTCCCTGCGCAGAATAGGCGAACCCTCAACTTCCCTTCAGGGGCAGTGCAAACATAAACTGCACCAAATCTGCCTCATTTGGAAGATTGATGGACCCCTCTCCTTGCCAGAGTGGGAGAAGCAATTAAATGTTGCTTGTAAATTATTAATCTTAGACTGCATACTATACAAGCGGATGCAAATTCCGCACTACGGTCCGCATGACTATCCTAGCAGATGTAAATGTAACTTGTGTTTCGAAAATTCCTTAAAGAAGAAACTTTGGGAATACCTTCTAGTTAGGTTTTAATTTTCCACATAATAGAACCCACTTTTGACGCCTCTTGGGTTCCGGAAGTGGAGGTCTTCAACCCCCTTAACCTAAATTTTGCTACCGATAACCCTCATAGTGTGATGCATCAATCGGAAACTTCCAAAAATTAGGAATTTTGGCGCAAACCGTAGTTCTTTATGTGCATTTTCATTGAAGTTATGATAGGTCAAAGTTCGATTTTTCCGGAATTTTGACCTGTCATAACTTCAGTACAAATTCACACAAAGAGCTCCGGTTTGAGCAAAAATTCCTCATTATCAGAAAGTTTTTGATTTATCCATCACAATAATTGGGGGGGGGGGGGTTGTCGATAGCACAGAATTTGGCTTAGGGGGTTGAAGACTCTCGGGGCCCCAGCAAGGGCGTCAAAACTCGGTTCTATTTCGTGTAAAATTAAAATCCAATTAAAAAAGTATTTCCATAGGTTCGTCTCAGTGACATTTTCTTATCATAAGTTACTTATCCCTGTTGGAACAAGAACCCGGACCATAGTGAACAGAGCTGCTGTTTTGCGTATAATTAATGGTATTATATCAAACAGTGTTATCAAACAGTGGTTGAACCAGAACCTTTTTCGGGGGGGGGAGGGGATGAATTTTTGAAGTTGAAACGTCGCGTCGTGTCGCAGTAAGAAATTTGCATTTTTTTCTGTTGAAAAAGGCAACTTTTGAGGCTTCTCCCCCCTCCCTCCTCCCCCTCCCTCCTCACCCCTCCCTCCTCCCCCTCCCTCCTCCCCCTCCCTCCTCCCCCTCCCTCCTCCCCGATGGATCCGCCATTGGTAGCGAGGCGTGAAAGGTGCAGTACAAAATAATATCTTTTCTTCATTTAAACTTACTAACAAAGTGTAACGCTTCAGTCCTCGGTGATGATGTGGCGTTTCGACCTTTCTAATGGTTTTAAATGGCAACAAATTTATTTATTTTTTCCAAGCAGTTTAAATGTTCGTCATACGTCATTAAGAAAAATACCCAACAAATTACTAAATTACTAAATTGCACACCTCGACTGTTGCTGAATCGCACTAGCAACAACTTTCTCATTAGGGTTATTAAGAAGGGATGAGATGGGTCTACTGTTCTACATCTGAAGAATGGCGCAAACCACAACCTTTCATCTCAATTATAACAAAATTAAGGGGGGGGGGAACTCTTGAATAATTACCCTACATAATTTTGTTTTGACAGGAGCGTCTTAAGAACCTCAACCTGTTTTATTAGCGCTCAATGTGCAATGAGCATGCGTCTTTTGTTTTCACGTGTCGGTATTTTTTTAAAAAGCGCGCGGTATTTACATTCACACTCGTAAGCGCGCGCTTTTCACTGAAACGGAAGGAAAGACCGCTGCTGCGCTGTCCTCCGGTTTCGATGGAAGTAAGGTGGGGGGGGGGGGGTCTTCGGAAAGACTCCTCTAGTTCTTATCTTTGTTTACTTCCAGCCACCACCGCAGCGCAGTGAGCATCGAGCGAATCTCTAGCGAAACAAGCCTCGTATGTCCCCCCCCCCTTTCCTACACCTCACAACGCAACTTCCGTGGTCGAGCGTCAACGATTCCTTCAGATTCTGGCGGGAAATGATTGGACTCGATCTGCGGCATTATAGTGTGCAAATCAAATCAGTCGCTTCTCGCCTCGCTTACTGTAATGTCCGTGTAGCGGTTCTTCGCGTGAATTATGTCCTCCCTTTCACACAGTTAATTATTTACAGAGTTCAAAGTAAAATAAGAAAGTGATGAAAGTGTCTCTATTTTCTTAGGAGAAGCACCGAATCATAATTCAATCGTGTTTGTCTGTATCTATCGTTCTAAATTCGGTAATTAATCTGCGTTGCGTTGTACTTATTTCCCTCCGTTTTTCCTGTTGTGTCTGTCAGTGAGTGAATATCGTCGATTCTTTCACACAGTTTAATGTTTCCAAGAGCTTAAAGTAATACTTTCATAATTTTTCAAAGAGTGTATTATCTAAGCAGAAACACCGAATCAAAATTTAATCGTGTTTGTCTGTCTATCGTTCTAAATTCGTAAATTAATCTGCGTTGTGTTGATTCCTTCCATTTTTCCTGTTGTGTCTGTCAGTGTGAATATCGCCGATTCTTTCTCACGGTTAATTTTGCAAAGAGTTTAAAGTAATGTAATACTTTCAAAAGTTTAAAATGTCTGTATCATCTAAGGAGAAGCACCGGATCGTAATTTAATCATCGTTCTGGTCTCGTTGAATAATTCGGGTCGTGTTGTGTTTACGTGTTGTTTCCCTCCATTCTTCCTTTGAGTTTGAATCGTGAATATCGATTATTTGTTCGAATCCAGCTTTATTTTGTGCAGTAATTATCCTTTGTTTTGAGTTTTGATCTCACGGCTCACACCCTTTTCCTTTTTTTGTGTCTTTGTTTTTCCTCTGTGTTTTGTGAAGTGTTCTTTCTTTAATGGATTACCTACCTCTACGTTTCAGCGATGGATCTTTTACTCACTGACTTGTTAAAGGTATGTGTGATCATATGATCCAGGCTGAGGGTAGTTAACATGGGCGTCATTTCAAGTTCGGCTTGGGGGAGGGGGCAAAAAATCTTATGACCTTATTTTTTTTTTTTTTTTGCTCATCAATATAATTTTAGAGCCAAAGATCCGTCTGTTGGGGGCAATATAATCGGATGACCTTTTTTTTTTTGCTCATCAATATAATTCGTGCCAGTTTTTGAGCCTGACTTCAGATCCTTGGGGGGGGGGCAATTGCCCCCCCAGCCCCCCTAAATGACGCCCATGGTAGTTAAAACTGTCTTTCCTTTCTTCTCTGAAGTTCTTTAGCTTTTGTATCTCGTTCTACACAGAATAATACAATCAGAACCGAAACTATGTCGGATTTTGAAGCAAATTCATTCCGCGTCCGCCGTGTAGGGATAAAGGATGTTTACATCTGGATGATCTGGATTCGCGCGCGAACAAAAAAATGTAGGACCTGAACCGCGAAATTTTCATTCTGAAATGCCAGTAGATTAAAAATGAGGCCGGAAACTAAGATTTCTTTCCAGAATTTACAGAAATACATGAGTTTCAACACAAATCAACTACGCCCGCCTTGTTGGGATATAGGACCACAGCGTTACCTATTGGTGCCGTTAAATTCCAAACTTGCTTCCATTGGCTCTTATGTGAGTTTCCGTTCTGATTTATTCTGTGGTTGAAGTGTTTTCTCTCCATTTGAGTCTATGTAAATAATCGAATGGAGGGAAAACATGATTGCCGAATTGCACTTTCTAATATCACGCCCCACAAATCCCATCTATCAATATAGCTCGTTGGTTGAAACTCTTTCTGTCTGATGACGTCAGGATGCTACTCATCAATGTGTTTCGGCCGTTTGGACCATTTTGTTGAAATGCAATGGGGCAGTTGAACACTTTTGCTATAAGCGTTTTAACAGTCCATCCTGGTGTTAAGTAAAAACCTTCGAAAATAACGATGGCGGCTCTAAAAACTTCCGAAATCCGCTCCTTAACTCAATAAACGCTTTTATTTGTGCGGGCGTAATGGTGGCTGAGGGTAGTGATAATGGGAGATTCCCATCTAACAATACTGTAACTCTATCAACAAGTGACCCATAAGAGATGAATTTCATTTGACACCGGTGTCACTAGGTGTTGCGGCACCATTCATCCGATGCGGATCACCACTCAGTCAGTGGCGTACCGGAAACTTCCCCCCCCGCGAACTTTCAGTCGGGGGCCCCCTACATTTTTACACAGTGAATGGAGGGTTTATAAAGACCCCCCCCCCCCATCTAGTGGTGGCTCGGGGATCTTCCCCTGAAATTTTTCGAAAATTGAGTGCTCTCGAGATGTTTTTTCACGCAGTTTTAGCTGTAAAATTCCGTTTCTCTCCCAAGAAAGAAAAGAGCTGAATTTCTGTTTCTGACAGCCTTATAATATCCATTCAATACCACGGAAAATGCATGACCAATTTACCCCATTTAAAGGAGGAACAAAGCGTCTCTTTCTATTTTAATATTGTACTTATTTATTTCCTAGTTCATCTTTATCTTCATTCTTTCAAATGTTATATTTTGTCAAATACATGGGTCAGATGTAATCATGGGGCCCTAATTGGGGGCCTCCCCGCGCCGCGGGGGCAGCGGGGGCCTCCGTTACGCCACTGTACTCAGTACTCTGATGACTAATTACTCTGTGAATCATCCTCGTCAGCATAGATAGAGTGACGAAATTGAGATAAGGATCTCCCATTATCACTGCCCTTAGCCACCATTACGCCCGCGCAAATAAAAGCGTTTATTGAGTTCAGGAGTGAATCTCAGGCGTTTTTTGTGCTGCCATCTTAATTTTTTTAGGTTTTTTCACCAGAATCGACTATTAAATCGCTAGCGCTAATAGCTAAAGTGTGCAACAGTCCCATTGTTTGCATCCACTAAGTTTGGAAGAGCTCATTCGACGAGGCTGTATCCAAGAAGTGTTTCTCTTTTATTTTATTTGCTCATTTAAACCATTGAGGCCGTTTTTCTGGAGAAGGTGCCCTTAAATCGACGGATGTTCTCTTCCTGAGAAAATAGCATAGTGATGTAATACTGTACTCATTATTACAGCAGTTTTCTCTCTCTTTTTTTCAGTATTTAATTGGGTTAAATTGGATAACCATTCGAAAAATGGCAACACGAATGAAAGAAACCAACAAAAGATTTGTATGAAGGAGTCTTCAGGGAAATTAAAATTGCAATCCTACGATCCTACGAGTAATTTACAAACGCGCGGCTATTTTAATACAATACAGCGCGACTTTCCGTAGAGTTTCTGCCCAAGAGTATTTCAGAAAACATTAACAACGAAACATGAGTCTTAATATGAAACCGTCCGAGAAAGTTCACCAAAAAAGTGATTAGAAAAGAATAAGGAATGAAAGTGCCTTTGTACTGTTGTAGGTCTAAATTGAAGTAAGTTTCAATGTGCTTTAGCTGGGAGTTTTTGCTTTTTCCTCTTTTTTACCGCGCGGCAAAAATTGGAGAGAGCTGAAAAATAAAAAGAGGAGAGGAAAGGGGAAAGTGCTTGCACTTTGGGAGGGGGGCATGTGAGTACCCTCAGGCCTGTCACATTGGGGGGGGGGGGCTAGACTCATGGGTCCGGGGCCTAGCGAGCCAATTCTTTTTTTTATATATAATATATATATCTTCGAAATAAAGCAATGTCCGCTACGAAAGCCAGAAAAGCAGCTTTAAACTCTTGGGTAAAAATATAGAATTATGCTATTCAGTTTGAAAGTATATTTTTATTTGTTTCGTATTGAAATTGACTTGCTCTTTGTCTGTAATATCTTAAAATTTACCTGCATTTACCTGAATCTGTAGCAATACTTTAAAAAAACTAGTTTAATTTGAAAGCGTTCGACTTTCAAAGGCTGGAAGTTATTGTTCGGAAGGGAAATGTTAAAACATTTCTCGGAGTTGGGGAGGGGAGGAGCCCCCCTTCCCCCTTCCCGCCTACCTTTCATTAGAAAAAGGCAAAGGAGGCCCGGATGCCTAATTAGTACCGAGGCCCGGTAGTAAGATGTGGCGTGCCTGCGGCTGCAGCCAACATTAACTTGTCTCGAACAGAAGTCAACTACAAATCTGAGCCGTCATATTATAGTTATAGTATATAACTTTCAAGGGCTGCACTTACGACTTACGCGTACAACATGCCGGGAACTGTCAAAAGCCCTCAAGGCCTCAACATCTCGGCTCTGACGTTCCTTGGTAAGTCGTTCCCTCGGGACGAAAAATGTGTCATACTCCTCCTTAGAATTATATGTCAGCTTAAGTAAGTAGGCCACCGCCACCTGCAAATGCTTGAATTCAGTGAATTATTGTTGGGAGGGGGGGATAAGGAGCACCAGCACCAGCATACCTCAAAGCGTCGTCTTTCATTATTTTTGTCCCCGACTGTCAATGGATTGATTTAGTTCGGTTATGTTGAGGTTTGGGATTGGGTCTGTTTCTTACTTTTGCTACAGCAATATGAACCATTGATTTTAACAGAAAATTCGGCGAAAATAAGAATGCGCACGTTAAAAACTTTCAAAATCCACTCATCAACTTAGGAAATCTCTTGCCTTTCAAACAATCCGTGCCACATTAGATACTTTTATAGACCGACGTAAGTACAATTACATAGACGAAAACCACCGCATTTATGTAAACATCAACATAACTTACAAGCATTGGAATGTTTCATTTAGATGCATACAATGAAGCTGTTGCAAACTTTTGCTACTTGCTTATTAATAGTTGTTTACTGGGTAAGACCCTGTAAAAATAACGATTAGCATACTAAAAAATCACGAAATCCACTCCCAACCTTATAAAACGCTTTCAAACGCGAGACCGCGTAACGGCGGTCTTTGCCGCCTAAATCTTATGGCAATTGTTTGCTTTTTCTTCTTCTTCTTCTTGTGTGGTGTCGCGAGAGCACCTCGCGAGGATGGAGCTGATTGAGATAGAGAAACCCAATGTAATCGGCGGCTGCGGCCGCCATTACATTCTCGCGTTTGAAAGCAGTTTGAGAGTGGATTACGTGATTTTTTAGTGCGCTAATCGTCATTTTTACGGGGTTTTACCCCATGCTCAACTCAGTGGCGTAGCGTGCAATTTGGCATCGTTGTGATGTGTCCACTTAAACCCATGTAAAGGGTCGAATGCGACGGAGTTCACCGAAGACCCAATAGTTTGATATTTTTGATGGGTTCAAATGAACGAACTTCAACGTTGCCAGGTTGCACGCTACCCGCCACTGGCTCAACTGAAAATAAGCATGTAGCAAAAGTTTGCAACAGCTCCATTATGGTATTATTTTGTAATTCTTGATGAAGCCGAAAAGACCAGATATTTCATGTATCTAGAGGGAAATTCTATCATTTTGTGGTCACGGTGTCGTTTACGTATACACGACTGTTCCGTCTATGTAGTAGTATGCCGGTGTTAATCCAGTCCATTGTCCAGTTTAGCGTGGGCTGTTTGGAATTGAAGTGTTTGTTTGAGTTAGTGAGTGGTTTTCGAACGTGTTTAATGTGCGCATCGTGATTTTTGCCGACTTTAACGTAAGAATCAATGTTCTATATTGTTGTTGCAAAAGTTCGCAACAGACCTATATTCAAATGTGCACGGAAATTCGAGCTTAGACGGAACATCCTCTCGTTCGGTTAAGCGCGAATGAAGCTGGGCTTCAGTTCTTCTTCAGTGTCTAACTTGGATTCTCAACGCCCTTTTAGTTCTCCTATTCACACCCCTTCCCCCACCCTTCTCCTCTCCTCCCTGATCCTCATCCCCCCTCCCCCCTCCCCCCTTACCCGCCAACACCGCTAAACGCATGTAAAACGTGACTAAACTCTCGTCGAGTCTGCTCTCCAATTGTCTTCACCTTGTCTGCCAATGAATGGAGGAAAACCTAACCCATTGGAGCCGACGCGCGACGCTGCCAAATCGCCTTCAGCATTCGTTCCGATGCTTTTGAAATATTTCGATATTTTCCGGGATTCGCTAGCGATGCGGTGAGTGCCTTGGCGAAGCAACGCGGGTGACATTGCACGGCACAGAATGTGGAAATAGAGACGAGCGCACCCAGGTATTGGGAGGCGGGGAAGGATCATGATAAATTCGCGCCGTGCCTGGAAGGGTATGCTGCCTTCATTACACTCTCCTTGTCTCCGAGAACTTTGGTGGGTCGTGAGAGGTGATGGTTTGGAGGGGGGGGGGGGGTCGAGAGAGAATGCTTTTGCAGCGAGCTGTTTTTGCAAGTGCAATTTAGTCTTCTTTTCATCGGATTCCAAACTGGTGTCCTCTGCAGTTCATTGAAACATTTAAATGTAAATATTTATATTTGTTTCTTATTCATCATTTATTTATTTTATTGTTTAGTTTAGTTGGAGTAAACGACAGATTTTTCTTACGTCTTAGCATATAAGGCTATCAACGTCGATTTTAAATCTGGGTCGTATCCTAAACATAATTCAAAAAGGTCTTATGCGTAGTTTTTAATCTCAGATTTGCTATGGATCATAGCTTATGATTGGTTGTTCTGTTGAAATGTTGGGTTTTCTGTGGATGTTTGGTTGATGGATAGAGTTTTAGTTGATGTTTTTCACTTTAGTAGTATAGTAATGAAGTTTTCTACACACGGAGAGAATTCTTTTTTTTAATCCAAGGTGTTTTTTGTTTGCGTTAAAGAAATTGCATAGTGAAATATTGACTCAGGGGGAATTCCTTTTACCCAAGAAAAATGTTAGCTGCTACAAGTAAAAGATTCCTTGTTGTGACAGTTCTCTCTCATGCAATCAGAACTTTACTTCGCGCAAGGAAAACTGTCACAAGTAAACGTGTTTCCTTGTTTTTAAAGTCGTGGTTTTCCCCAGTGCAGGCTCATTAACAGCTGATTCGGATGTTGAACCCTTGAAGAATTACGATCATAGAGCACTAAAAAATCTAGAAATTCACTCCCAAACTCGTAAAATGCTTTCAAACGCGAGATCGTAATGGCGCGGCGGTGATAGCCGGGGATACGGGGTGTTGCACGAGACCTCCGACAACACTGCGGACTGCAACGCGTCGGCGGAACGCACCTCTCTGACAAAACTTTTCCGCATTGGTTATTTGTTTTCTTTTTTTCCGAACTGCAGCTAACTCTGGTCAATTAATTATATCCAACAGATCGTTTTTCGTCCTTTAAAAATGGGAAATGTTTTTGAATCTCTCCTTGCTTCCTCCCTCATTTTCACCCCTTCTTCCCCCACTCGCTCCAACCCCCCCCCCCCCCCCCTCCGTGGGGGGACCTCTATTCCTCCGTCTCAACGGACAGAGGAACTTTCCTCCGCGCGCCGTTTTGTTTTCTTGGAAGTTGGAAGATAGAGGAACGGGAGCGCACTGGATCGAGACATAGCTTTTTCTGGACATGAAATGTGTCAGTTACTAGATAATTATCTGAAGAACGTCTCTGCAAAATATCTCGTACGGCTGAAAATGCCAGAAAATGGATCGCAAATCAATTGTTGTATCAAAAGCGATATTTTATTTGTTGCTACTTTCAACCTTATTTTTAAAGTAATTGATGAGATATTTTGCAGAGACGTTCTTCAGATGATTATCTAGTAACTTTTTATTTTTTTATTTTATTTAACAGTACTATTACATTACTTGGTACTAAACTTACATCTATACATTTGAGTATATCTTTGTCCTATTTATAACTTACACTTAATTTTTAACTTTTGCTGCTAGTCGAGTAACAGAATATCTTTGCTGGAATAGCAAGTAACATGAAATAAATATAGTTCTACTCCCGTTGAGGGTAGACTGTGTCTGAACCAGTAAATACAACAAACAAAAATAAAGATAAATAAATAATAAAATACAATAATAAGTAAAAAAGGTAAGACAAATAAATGAATAAAGAAACAAAAATAAATAGATAAATAAATAAATAAACAATCATACAACATCTAGTAACTGACAATCCGTTTTCTTAAACATACATAACTTTCGGCCTGTGATTTGACATTAATGGAACGGTAGCGCTCTGGTGGCAGAAATCGGCACGAAACGCTGAAGAATCACCTTAACGACAAGTCACTTCACATTGTTTCTTTGAGTGATTTCACACATCTTCCAAGTCATTTTGTTATTTATTGTTCATGATTTTGATTTTGATTTTCATTTGAAAAATTTTGTCCGAGAAATTTAATTTTCCGATCCACTGTGGATGGCCGCGCCTCACTCAGGATGCTTACAACTTACCTACAACGCGAGAAAGTTCCGCGTACTTTCTCCTAATGAAAATGAATAAACTGCACATATGTACTCCCATACTTTATCCTTCTCTAATCGATTTTTCTCGTACCGCTGCGCAGAGTGGTCTCTATAGAAGTTGTTGTCTCTCTCTGGGCCCATTTGAACGCGTGTGTTAGAAAATGGTGGAAGAAAGGGCCATTACGCGTCCTCTGTCTGTATCTCTGTCCTTTTCCAAGGAGCATGCGTTCAACTGAGAGCAGAGAGAGAGAGATGCATTCCTGGACCTACCTCTGTGTGTGTGTGTGTGTTTGTGTACGTGCGTGTTTTTTTCTTCGATTTTCTCGGTCAGTCACAGCATAAAGTCTCATTCAACGATGGTATATTGCAATCTCGCAGTAATATCGGATAAATACTTAAATTGAATTATTTTCCCAACAAAATCTGACGTTATCTTCTTCTTAATGCGGGTCCGTTGCAAACTTTCGGTACAGCGTTATGAAAGGTTTATTGCTCCGTGAAATTGAGTAAAAATCACATTGAAAGTATCAAAATCCACTCACAAACTCAATAAATGCGTATAACAAAATTCAAAGATGGCGGTCAAACGAGACGGTCACTATAGGGCAGTCCCAATACTAACATCTAACTGTAGCTTCCTCTATGATGAATCATTTTTCCGAGCGAAGGAAATAGCGATTGTACTGGTCACTGGACCACCCCATTGTGACCTGCTTATTCGATCGCCGTCTTAGAATTTTTCTTAACGCATTTACTGAGTTTGAGAGTCAATTTTGGGACCTTCTGATGATCCCAATTTTATTTTCAAGTGATTTTACATAAGGTAGACTGATAGGACACCCATTAATAATTATTAGTTAGCTTAGCAATTGACTGTTTTAGTAGAGCGATGTATCGTATCGATTGCCGTCCGAGGGCCTCTGGTTCCAAACAAACTCTGGTTCAATGTAATTTCCCCATAAGCGAACTTTTGGACGGAAATGTAGACTATTAAATCAAACAATTAATGCGACCTTTTTGCGATTATGAATTCTATACGTCCTCGAAAATGCTTAATTATGCCCGGTTCCTTGACTAAAACTACCGAAATCAATAAAATATTACAGATTAAATGTTGCATTTGTAGGTTAGAATCGCCCGAAATCCCGCCAATTCCACAACAACAATAATAACATTTGGGTGATTCCAACCTCCAAACGCATCGTTTAATCTATGATATCTTGTTGATTTTGGCAGTTTTACGGGTGGAACCAGGCATAATCAAGCATTTTCGAGGACGTAGAATTCATAATCGCAAAAAGGTCACATTAGTTGTTTGATTTAATAGTCCAAATTTCCGTTCAAAAGTTCGCTTATGGGGAAATTACATTGAACCAGAGTTTGTTTGGAACCAGAGGCCCTCGGACGGCAATCGATACGATATATCGCTCTACTAAAACAGTCTATAGAAGGGCGAGGGGAAGGCAAAAACTGCAGGGGTCGACAGAGATTAGAATAAATAGGGCAAATAATTCAGGATTTAGGTTGTGAGAGATATTTAAAAATGAAACAACTAGGTCAGGATAGGAAGCGGTATAGAAGTATGACAGACTAGTCGATAGACTAATATTTTAAAAAAGAAAAATACCTTGTCTATCGCTGTATAGGTACCAGCAGTTTGCAACGGACCCATTAAATGACAATATTACATCCTTTGCATTTATTGAATGTCTTATTCATTTGATTTAAGGCAGTATAATTGGTTAGCGCAAGCTTGAGGAGGAATTGAATAATGAATGGTGACCGCAAATAGAGAATTCTTTCTGAGAAAGGTGGGTATTTCCGTTCAGATTCATTCACAATGGATCAAGTCACCTGTATCCTTTATATTTACAATTTTAATGAGACATTGTGTTGCTCTCGTGTAGAGCTGACATACGCCGTGTATGTTCTCCCCCCCCCCCCCATCTGAGCAAGACTACACGATAGAGAGGCTGACCATCTCTGTATTACTGTGGTGGTCACTCCGAGGTTACTGTGTACCACCGGAGTAGCCTTAAGGAAAACATTGCTGGCATTCAAGGGATTTCAGGGGTAAATTCCGATAAGATATTATTTTCTTCATTTTCCTTCCCTTTCTCAGAACTCCATCTTAACATCTCAAGCGCAAAGTTTCATCGCTGATGGGTAGCAGTACAGTGTTGCATGTCCCGAAAATAATCCCCCATTAATCCGTGTCTGTTTATTTCAGTGAAAAAAAAAAAAAACAAAAAACAAAAACTAAACTTTGTCGTCTCTCTTCTTTTGGAGGTAGCTTCAGAATTTCGTGCGTATAGAGATCCTATTGTGTCTAGATTGTCTTCTGCTTAAATACTGAGAATTGTCACACCGAAAGACAACGATTATCAGAGGCATGACGATATGTGAACCAATGTACAATTACCAGAATTCTAGTGCTCTTGAGCCGCGGAATTTTGAATGTTGCCTTGCAGTTGAAAATTTGTCCTATTGTTTTGACTTGCATCTTGAAAATAATATGCAGAAGTCTTTTATCGCAAAAAGTCGAAGTACCTTTGATTTTGTGCGACCTTACGTGCCTTTTTCCTTCGCTCGGTAAAAATTATCGACTACTGAAACTTTTTGCTTTTGATAGTTCATACGAAGCAACCATCAGAAGTCGAGTCAGTTGATGCCAACGAGCTATATAGCGATAGAGCGGATTCGTGGGGCGTGATATTGAAACTTCACGGAGGCAGCCATCATCGAAATCCCTTATGGACGTTTTTTACACAGGCTCGATTTGTTTGCCTCTCTTTTTTTAACCTTTAAATTTTTAAAAAAAAAAAAAAAAAAAAAAAGTGGGACAAAAACATTTGAAATTGGATATAAACAAAAGTGCTGGTGTTTTAGAGTGGCTATCCGGACGCAGAAATCGATTTAACTGTTTCCTCTGGAAGGATTTGCGTGATAAAGAAACTGACACAAAATTGTCTCCCCTTGATACTTGTATGAAAACTCTGTGTCCAGATAGCCACTCTTAAACACTTGCACTCTCGTTTAAAATCATTTTCCTTTGGATTAACTTCAAATTTTGATTTTAGGTTAAAAAGAAAGTGAGTCAAACAAACCAAATTCAGATCGCCCTTGCTGTCACACTTTGAAAAAGGAATTATGACATTGTATAATGTATATATGTATATCCCCCTCTCTCGCTATAGTTCGTTAGTTGATGATTGATGAAATTTGCCCAGAGAAAAATTCAAAAAGTAAAGTGACCTTTCATTTTGCCAAAAGGGCTACTTTGAACCCTTCATGCAAACGTATGCCGAATATTTTGCTTTGATTTAAATATATGAATATGGTAAATTAAACGGTATCAAATCGTAGATCCGGCAATATTACAATGGTGAGTGGTGAGTGTGTTGAGCACTCGAAAACACTCGCACCTGAAAAATGTTCCCCAAGATAACGGCGACTCACGACTGGCTTGCGTCATTAAGCACAACCCGATTTGAGCCGCCCACGTCTCATCCCCCAACTAACCCCCCCCCCCCCCTTTAACCAAGTCTCCAGCCCCGCGCTCATCTACATGCCTAAAACATCCCGCGCGCTTGAATGTGCACCGCCAGCGCTATGCAATGAAGCCAGACATAAAATAGACGTCGGGCGCAAATGGTAGGTACGCCGCTGCTGCAACGCCCTCCCCTTCCACAATCCTTCCCTGCCTTCAACCCCCTACCGGTCCCCCACGCACGCCTAGCTGAAAAATAATGAATCGTAAAAAAAGGAGTAAACAAACGGTACAAAAAAAGGGGGGGGGGGAAGGAAGAGAGGTGAGAAACATGCATCTCATTAGAGCCCGGAGTCCCGCAGCCAGCAGCCCCGCACTCCCCAGCTGCGCACGGTCGACGCCTAGAAGTCGGCATGCAACGCAACCCGCTTTGCAGCAATGTATTGCAAAATGTATGGTCAGAGTCGGTTTAGGAGCGAATTCCGGAATGGGGCTGTTGCTGTTGCTCACTTTGGCTGCAAGCGATTTAGCGTTTAGTTCCGATTTCTGCCACCAGAGCGCGACCGTTCGATTAATTTCAAATTACAGGCCGAGAGTAATTTATATTTATGACAACGGAGTGTCAGTTACTAGATAATCATCTGACTCTGCAAAATATCTCGTTAATAACTTCAAAAATAAAGCTGAAAGTATGAAAAAAATGAAATATCGCATTTCGGTACAAGAATCGATTTGTGATGTTCCATTTTTTGGTACTTTTAGCTTTATTTTTGGAGTTATTGACGAGGTATTTTGCAAAGACGTTCTTTAGATATTATTCAGTTACGGACTCTCCGTTTTTTTTAAATATAAATTACTTTCGGCCTGTAATTTGAAATTAATCGAACGTTAGTGCTCTGGTGGCAGAAATCGGCACTAAACGCTGAATAATCACCTTGAGGATTGAAGCAGATGTGAAAACCTGCAAAAATAACGTCGATGGTAGCACTGAAAGCTCACGAAAACCACTTCTAAACTCATATAATGATTTTTGATGCGCGAGCGTAATGGCGGTGGAAGGCACGAAACACTCAGCGCCATCTATTGGCGAATTTAGAACTTCATCGGTGAGGATTTGCATCAAAAACGGTCCCAGATGCTGGAGACTCACACTAAATATATCTACTGTTTAACGATAAACCATGAGATCCCCTTCGCTCCCTTACTAATCTAAATTTGTCTATTGGATTTATCGAAACATCATACACCGCTATTATCGAACTGAAATTTTCTTTAATTAGTGGGCTGATGCAGCTGAATTAATTTACCTTGCAATCTGGCAACCGCGTGAGGAGCAGTTCCGCGTTGTGGGCTCGGTGCATTTTTCCCAGGGATAGCTGCTCGGAAAAGGGGAAATGTTGGTGCCAGCCTTAATTTTTATCATTCGTATTTATGGCCTTTTTTTTTTGTTTTGTTTTTTTGTTTTTTCCGGGCAAGCCGAACTCGAAGCACGTTGGCTGCAATTTCGCTGAAGATGTCGGAATTTTTGGACAATGTTCCATTCTTTTATCTCTTGGAAATCAAGAGCGCGATGTCCTTCCGCAAAGCTCTAAAAACACGTGATAGGAAAAAAAAAAAAAAAAAAAAAAAAAATACGCTCGTAAAATACAGTGGGCGAATTAGAAGTTTTCAGCAATCATATTGCAGCTGACTCTGTCTATGCCCTGTCAACCTTTTATGATTTTCACCTCGCGTCTAGGCCTTTCTTTGTTTGAGTTGATGTTTTAGTCTACAGTTCTTGGTTGAGAAAGGTTTCAATTTTAAATTTTAAGGACGGATCGAGTTCATTTTAATTGCATCCAATCTTTTTTTTTTTTTTTTTTTTTTTTTTTTTTTTTACATAGGTACGATTACAATCCATCAACAGCAGAATAGAATAAATGAGCTAATAAGGGAGGATCAAATGATTCCTATAGGAGAACGTAATCGTGCTTCTGTTTGATGTTCAAGTTTTTGAGGAAAAAAATGAAGAATTAAATTAAAACATCATTTAGAATGCATCTAAGTGTTTTTTCCGTGTAGTTGTTTCCATGAGCAGAAAATTACAACTTATACAAGGGGTGTCCCAAAAGTAAGTGTACTGATGCTGTCATTTCAAAACTATTCTACCTAGAGACTTGATCTTGGTTTTATTTTAAAGATCAAATAATTTTCTATCGATTAAAACCAAAATCAGTTCATTTCATTAAAAATTAAAAAAGTTATGATGGTTTTTGTGACGGGTGAACGCGCACCGCCTATAGACTTTTGACAATTATTGTTAAATTGTTTTCTTCTCACCTCTTATACATTTCCAATGAACTTTTTACTTCGGCAAGAAAAATCTGCTTGGAAAGTGTTGCTAATTGCTTTTTTGATAGTCAAGGCATGATTTATCAGCATTTTGTAGCAGACAACATGGCCGTTAACAGTGAATACTACTGCGATGTCTTGGCTGAGTTGCGAAAGCACATTACGCAAAAAGGCCTCAATTAAAGAATTCATGGATTCTGCATCAGGACAATGCGCGGCCGTGTAAATCAAATTCTACCGGTGACGTTTTAGAGAAGAAGAGTATTAAACTGTTGAGACATCCACCGTACAGTCCAGATCTCGCACCATGCGACTTCTGGCTGTTTCCAACATTGAAAAGGGATCTTCGTGGATGAAGATTTGAGTCTAAGGCTGAAATCAAGACAGAAGTTCAAAAAACCCTGAAAAAAATTCCCGAAGAAGAATGTGAGAAGACTTTTCTAAGAAAATGGGAGGAAAGAATGCACAAATGTCTGGAAAGTGGCAAAAAATACTTTGAGAAGCAGCCGGAAATTCAGGTGGAGTCGGCGGATAGCGGAGAAGCGAAGACTCATAATTGGTAAGAATTTTTTTTTCTAAAACGTATATTTTTTTCTAACCCGTCACAAAAACCGCCATAACTTTTTTAATGTTTGATGAAATGAACTGATCTTGGTTTTAATCGATAGACAATTATTTGATCTTTAAAGTAAAACCAAGATCAAGTCTCTAGGTAGAATAGTTTTGAAATGACAGCATCAGTACACTTACTTTTGGGACACCCTTTGTTTATTATGTTTCGAATGTAAAAACTTTGAGAACAACAGAACAGCTTTTTTTTTTTTTTTTTTTTTTTTTTTTTTTTTTTTTTTTTTTGTAATACAGTTGCTTGTTTATAATTAAAGAAAAGAAAATTGTATGCACACTTTTGTGCACCTTTTCTCTGAGTAGGAATAATACCGACTAGATAATATTTGTAATATTGTTGCACCAATGAAAACCTCCACTATCCTAAAAAATTCAGAAAGATTCAGATGGGCTTACTCTGAAAGAAGATAGATTACGTCATTTTTCATCGTCAATCGTTGAACCTTTTGCGTAATGAGTCCGTACAATTAGGAATCGTTGACCGATTCAGATTTTTATTTCATCTATACAGTTATTGTTCTTTTAAAAAACCCTATACGTAGAAAGATTTGCGTGGAATTATTTTGAACAGAACCAAGTAACATCATTTTTCTTAATCTTTTGTTCAAATCGTTTTCCTTATCAAACGGAAATCAAAGGTATCAAGCCTTTAAAATCAGGAATAGATCTTGTTGGTGATGAGACGATTTTGTTGCGTCTCTTTTTATATACGGATTTAAAAATGATTATTGTTAGACAAAACTGGCAACGTCCGATGTCTTTTAGTTCATGTCTGTGAAGCCTTCTAATTTTTCTCGTCGGTTATTTATATCTATCTTCATTTAGGTACACGCTTTGCATCTTTGCTCCATTACCGATTTCAACCGTAAAATTATTCCTACCATTGCGTAGGAAAATACGTCAACTTCAATTATGAAGGTGAGTAAACCATACATTGACGGAAAATCTTAAAGAGAGCCCCCGCTTTTCATCCTAGAAATTTCAAGCTGAAAGAGTAGGTGTTAGAGTAGGTGTTACAAAACTGTTGCCAAATCAAATGAAAATGTCTTACAGTTTTCACTGCTTCAAATGGACATTGATCGAACTTATTCTTCAAATGTGGCCCCTCTGGTTACATTACATTCTCTGGAGTCTTGGTAAGAGAAATATAGAGATTTCATTTTTGAAAGCTGAGTTGCCGGTCTGTTTAAATGATGTTGTCCGTTGTTTATAAAGTCGGTATAAATAACATGTGCAGTTCTTTCGTTGCGTCTGTTGAATTAAAGACCATTCAATTTTAATCATTCTCTTATACTGTTTATTAAAAAAATTTCGAACAAAAATTATTGTTTTCTCAGATTAGCTGGACTTTTTCGTATTGAATTAATTTTCTAATTGGAAAACTTTAATCAATTCTGATTAAGGTCCATACATGTCCTCAGCAGTGATATAATTCATAATTTCTTCACTTTAAACAGTAAACATTCAAAAAGTGGAAGCGAGAAAGATTGGAGAATTCCTGAGTATGCATGGAAGGATAATAATTGACCCTATTGAATGACCAAACCGTATGGTTTATACCGTGGGCCGATTTTCATTCTGGAAATAATTATCTGACCAGTCAAAATGATCTATTTACTCATGAAAATGGATTAACTCCCTACGTCTATACACCAAAAACAGTAGGGCTGTTGTACACTTCTGCTGAAAGAGATTTAGTAGTCGGTTCTGGTGTGAAAACCTCCAAAATAACGCTGGCATCACTAAAAACTGTCGAAATCCTCTCCTAAACTCAATAAACACTTTTATTTCCACGAGCATTGTGGTTGCGTAGGAAAGTAATAATGGGAGATTCCCATTTCTCCTTTAAAATAACATTAGCGCTGACCAGGAAGAGCAGAGGGGACGTTTTCAGAGCCCTGCGCATAGTCAGCGTTTAAAAGCCCACCAAAAAAATAGGTCTGTTCGTAAGTCTGTTTTCCCATTTCAAATAACATTTGCCGTGCCCCAGAAGAACCGACAGGACGTTTTGAGAGCCCTGCGCCTTGTCAGCGATTAAAAGCCCACAAAAAAGACAGGTCGACTCGTTAGTCTGTTTTCCCATTTAAAATAACATTTGCCGTGCCCCAGAAGAACCGACAGGACGTTTTAAGAGCCCTGCGCCTTCTCAGCGATTTAAAGCCCACTTAAAAGACAGGTCTGCTCGTAAGTCTGTTTTCCCATTCAAAATAACATTGGCGGTACCCCGAAAGAGCAGAGGGGACGTTTTGAGAGCTCTGCGCCGTGTCAGCGATGAAAGCCTACCAAAAAAGCAGGTCAGCTCGTAAGTCTGTTTTCCCATTTAAAATAACATTGGCGGTACCCCGAAAGAGCAGATGGGACGTTTTGAGAGCCCTGCGCCTTGTCAGCGATTAAAAGCCCACCAAAAGGACAGGTCTGCTCGTAAGTCTGTTTTCCCATTTAAAATAACATTGGCGGTGCCCCGGAAGAGCAGAGGGGACGTTTTGAGAGCTCTGCGCCTTGTCAGCGATGAAAACCCACCAAAAAGACGGGTCTGCTCGTAAGTCTGTTTTCCCATTTAAAATAACATTGGCGGTACCCCGAAAGAGCAGAGGGGACGTTTTGAGAGCTCTGCGCCGTGTCAGCGATGAAAGCCTACCAAAAAGGCAGGTCTGCTCGTAAGTCTGTTTTCCCATTTAAAATAACATTGGCGGTGGCCCGGAAGAGCAGATGGGACGTTTTGAGAGCCCTGCGCCTTCTCAGCGATTAAAAGCCCACCAAAAGGACAGGTCTGCTCGTAAGTCTGTTTTCCCATTTAAAATAACATTGGCGGTGGCCCGGAAGAGCAGATGGGATGTTTTGAGAGCCCTGCGCCTTCTCAGCGATTAAAAGCCCACCAAAAGGACAGGTCTGCTCGTAAGTCTGTTTTCCCATTTAAAATTACATTGGCGGGGCCCCAGAAGAACAGAGGGGGCGTTTTGAGAGCCCTGCGCCTTCTCAGCGATTTAAAGCCCACTTAAATGACAGGTCTGCTCGTAAGTCTGTTTTCCCATTCAAAATAACATTGGCGGTACCCCGAAAGAGCAGAGGGGACGTTTTGAGAGCTCTGCGCCGCACTATGTTCGATTTGGCCGAATTAGCTAGACATAAATCCATTTATCGGAAAAAATGCCCAAAACTATGTATTCCTATGATTTTTGGGTCAAGGGTTCTGAAAATGATGTTAATTTTTCAAAATTCCTCCATCCAAAATGGCGGATTCTAAAATATCTCTAATAATGCAACTATTTTCAAAAATTTTACCTTCAAAGAAGATTATTACCACCCCCAGCGGCTCAACAAGTCAAGTTTTTATCTCAAGTAGTCTTTCTAGTCTGCAGAAGCACGTGAAAGATGAGTATGGGACAAAAATTATGTTGGGGGGGGGGGTTATAACCCTGTCTGGCGTTCCATCCTAATTGAATGGATTTTTTTTGGGGGGGTTTTCTTTTCTTTTTTCTTCTCAATCACTCGTACTGAATAAAAGTGAAATAAGGCATATGAATGGTGTAAACAAATAAAAAATATCGACGCTGTTTAGCAAAAAGGGGTCAAGCAGCACTTTTGAAATTTTGCAGGAGACGCCTTTAGGGACCGTTGCGCTCGCTCATTAGAACTTTTCCAATTTTTTAAGAGTTTTGTAAGGCGATTGCAGCGTTATCGATTATGTTTCTCCTGAACTGATAGTTTCATAGAGCACCTTTCAGAAGTGTTGGCGCACCTAGACCATAATCTTTGCCGACTTTTAAAATTTTTATTTCTTCAAAACTAATCAAACTTGTCTTCGACTTTGAACTTTTAATTTTAAAGTGTTCCTCAATGAAAAGCCAACGCTCAAATTCATTTTCATTTTGAAGCAAGAGAAATAATGTCGAAAAATTCCAAAGATTATTGGTCTGGGTCCGCCCACACTTCTGAAACCACCTCTAGAATGAGACTTAATCTACGGAGTTCGCCACTACCGATAACTCTGTTTTCTAAAATGGCTACCCTGTTCGCGAAATAGCGTTGATAAACAATATATATTTTAAATTCTTCTATATAACGGTTAACAAAACATCGAAAGGCATAGGAGAGGGAACATACAACATTCCTTCAAAAGGAAGGAATTTAATAATAAAAATAATAAAAATCAGGAATTCAAAACAAAAAAAAATCATAAGTTGTCGACTAAAAAAGTAAGTAAAACATGAGGAGCCTCCTTTTCATTCTGTACAATAGTATATCACAAAAAAAGTCACAGTTTTTCTTAAAAAAAAAAAAAAAAAAAAAAAAATGTTGTTGGCAAAAAGAAGTAAATGAATGACGAGCCTTCTTTTCATTCTTTACAATTTTATCACAAAAATAAAGCCCAGTTTGAAAGCGTGCAATTAGGCAACATTACATTTTGCTGATTTAAACCCATTAAAAATATCGAACGATTGGGTGTTCGGTGAACACCTTAGAATTCGACCTTTTTACATAGGTTTAAAAGGACAAATGCCACGTTGCCAAATTGCACGCTTCAATACTGGGAACAAAGGTTTAATTTGTATAGCAATTTGGCAACAATGGGTTTTCCTCATTTAAAGCTATGTAAATTAATCTATACTTGTGAAGGGAAAAACAATAAGAGCGAAAAAGGGTGGCTAAATCGTTGACTGCGTCGCATATTCATTATCGTGAACCTGATCTGAAATACGAAATATAAACAGTAGCGTAGCGTACAATCTGGCAACGATGCAGTTCGTCCCTATAAAACCCCCAAGAAAGATCGAGCTCTTGGGGTTTTTGGTGAACACCTTCACATTCGACCATCTACGTGGGTTTAAATGGACAAAATGCCACGTTGCCAAATTGCACGCTTCGACACTGGAAACAAAGGTTTAATTTGTATAGCAATTTGGCAACAACGGATTTTCCTCATTTAAAGCTATGTAAATTAATCGATACATAAGGAAGAAAATTAATATTTCATCGATCACGGATCGACGTGTTTCATATTTGAGAAGAAGCGAAAATATATATTGGCTAAATCGCTAACTTCGCCTTTTTTTGCACAAAATTGGTATTTCGTAGAACGATGTTGAAATCGAAAAAAATTGATTACTCGCAGGCTAGCAAAAACTAGCAGCTGATATATGCAAGAATCGATGACTGAGAGGTTAGAGAACACTATTTTGGCACAATTAGAACGTGACTCAACGTGACACGAGACTTATGATCACATTTATTTGTGAAAACTTGCAAAGAGCTTGATTCAAAATGGGGGTTTTTCTCCCCCCCCACCGATTTTCCTGAAACTTTGTATTTTGATAGTACTTGATAAAAGTAGTCTTTTTTCTCAAATAAACTTTTTCCAAAAAAATTAGGGGGGGTTACAGTGTTGCAAAGTCGCACCTTTCAAAAATTCATAACTTTCGCGTAAATCATCCAATTGAAACGCGGTTTTCACTAAAAGATGCGGATTGTAAAGCACTTTCATGCCATCTAAACCGAATTCCATTTCAATAATTTTTGACTTAGTTATCGTCATTTTTGTGATTTTTAGGCCACTCAAAATCTACTTAAAGTGAAATAAAAAAAAATGGTATTTTTTGATTTTGACCGGGTTAAAATATGTTATTCCTCTTTAAATTCTGCGTAAAATGAGCCCAAGCAGAATGCAGGGCGATTTTTTGTCCCGGGGTTATGCATTTTTTAGTAAGCGAAAAACGAGTTTTTTAGGGTGCCCATGAGCGTTCGAGAGAGAGGCTCAAGTCAAATAAATGGAAACGGTATTTTTTGATTTTGATCAAATTAAAATATGTTATTCCTACTTAAATTCTGCGTAAAATGAGCCCAAGCAGAATGTGGGGCGATTTTTTGCTGCGGAGCTATGCGCGTTTTCGTAAACGAAAGTCGAGTGGTTGAGGCTACCCGGGCTACCCACGTCTATCAGCCTCTCCATAGAGCGCTCGACTTTCGTTTACTAAAACGCGCATAGCTCCGCAGCAAAAAATCGCCCCACATTCTGCTTGGGCTCATTTTACGCAGAATTTAAATAGGAATAACATATTTTAATTTGATCAAAATCAAAAAATACCGTTTCCATTTATTTGACTTGAGCCTCTCTCTCGAACGCTCATGGGCACCCTAAAAAACTCGTTTTTCGCTTACTAAAAAATGCATAACTCCGGGACAAAAAATCGCCCTGCATTCTGCGTGGGCTCATTTTACGCAGAATTTAAAGAGGAATAACATATTTTAACCCGGTCAAAATCAAAAAATACCATTTTTTTTTATTTCACTTTAAGTAGATTTTGAGTGGCCTAAAAATCACAAAAATGACGATAACTAAGTCAAAAATTATTGAAATGGAATTCGGTTTAGATGGCATGAAAGTGCTTTACAATCCGCATCTTTTAGTGAAAACCGCGTTTCAATTGGATGATTTACGCGAAAGTTATGAATTTTTGAAAGGTGCGACTTTGCAACACTGTAACTCCCCCCCTAATTATTTTTGGAAAAAGTTTATTTGAGAAAAAAGACTACTATTATCAAGTACTATCAAAATACAAAGTTTCAGGAAAATCGGTGGGGGGGAGAAAAACCCCCATTTTGAATCAAGCTCTTTTCAGTAAAATTAAAGCATTTTTTCAAAAAAACTTATCACACCTAAAAAATCGTTTTTTTTTTAAGTATAGCCATGAAAAAGTACGTCACTTAGTTTCATAAACGAGGGATCATCTTCATTGAATGTTAAATAAATAGCCACTCATCACCACAGTGGCACAATCATGCAGTGTTTACAGTTGTAAACACACGGGTTGAACCTACCTCAGAAGACGGAGCTTGCGCGCAGCACAATAGATGCTTGTCACTCGCTTATCAGTGATCTTAGGATTGAAATATTTTAAAGGCACACTCTCTAAAGTGTAATGTATCATCCTGTGTTGCCAAATCTCGATTTTTCCAAACTTCAAATTTTTGATTTATGTCCAGCTAATTCGGCCAAATCGAACATAGTGCGCCGTGTCAGCGATGAAAGCCTACCAAAAAAGCAGGTCAGCTCGTAAGTCTGTTTTCCCATTTAAAATAACATTGGCGGTGCCCCGGAAGAGCAGAGGGGACGTTTTGAGAGCTCTGCGCCTTGTCAGCGATGAAAAGCCACCAAAAAGACGGGTCTGCTCGTAAGTCTGTTTTCCCATTTAAAATAACATTGGCGGTACCCCGAAAGAGCAGAGGGGACGTTTTGAGAGCTCTGCGCCGTGTCAGCGATGAAAGCCTACCAAAAAGGCAGGTCTGCTCGTAAGTCTGTTTTCCCATTTAAAATAACATTGGCGGTGGCCCGGAAGAGCAGATGGGACGTTTTGAGAGCCCTGCGCCTTCTCAGCGATTAAAAGCCCACCAAAAGGGCAGGTCTGCTCGTAAGTCTGTTTTCCCATTTAAAATAACATTGGCGGTGGCCCGGAAGAGCAGATGGGATGTTTTGAGAGCCCTGCGCCTTCTCAGCGATTAAAAGCCCACCAAAAGGACAGGTCTGCTCGTAAGTCTGTTTTCCCATTTAAAATTACATTGGCGGGGCCCCAGAAGAACAGAGGGGGCGTTTTGAGAGCCCTGCGCCTTCTCAGCGATTTAAAGCCCACTTAAATGACAGGTCTGCTCGTAAGTCTGTTTTCCCATTCAAAATAACATTGGCGGTACCCCGAAAGAGCAGAGGGGACGTTTTGAGAGCTCTGCGCCGTGTCAGCGATGAAAGCCTACCAAAAAAGCAGGTCAGCTCGTAAGTCTGTTTTCCCATTTAAAATAACATTGGCGGTGCCCCGGAAGAGCAGAGGGGACGTTTTGAGAGCTCTGCGCCTTGTCAGCGATGAAAAGCCACCAAAAAGACGGGTCTGCTCGTAAGTCTGTTTTCCCATTTAAAATAACATTGGCGGTACCCCGAAAGAGCAGAGGGGACGTTTTGAGAGCTCTGCGCCGTGTCAGCGATGAAAGCCTACCAAAAAGGCAGGTCTGCTCGTAAGTCTGTTTTCCCATTTAAAATAACATTGGCGGTGGCCCGGAAGAGCAGATGGGACGTTTTGAGAGCCCTGCGCCTTGTCAGCGATTAAAAGCCCACCAAAAGGACAGGTCTGCTCGTAAGTCTGTTTTCCCATTTAAAATAACATTGGCGGTGCCTCGGAAGAGCAGATGGGAGGTTTGAGAGCCCTACGCCTTGTCAGCGATTAAAAGCCCACCAAAATGACAGGTCTGCTCGTAAGTCTGTTTTACCATTTAAAATTATATTGGCGGGGCCCCAGAAGAACAGAGGGGGCGTTTTGAGAGCCCTCCGCCTTTTCAGCGATTAAAAGCCCACAAAAAAGACAGGTCTGCTCGTAAGTCTGTTATCCCACTTAAAATTATATTGGCGGTGCGCCGGAAGAGCATTTGGGGCGTTTTGCGAGCCCCGCGCTTTGTCAACCGTTAAAATCCCACCAATAAGACAGGTCTGCTCGTAAGTTTCTTTTCGTTCCATGTAAAATGACATTGGCGGTCCCCGGAAGAGCAAGAATGTTCGTCTTGGTCACCCCCACTTCACCAACATGTTAAAAATCGGCCAAAAAATCCGTGGTGAAAAATCGGAGCAAACATAAGAATGAGGGTAAAATGTACACTCTTGCGTAGTAAAAATAGATTGAACCGGGAGTAAAGAGCGGAAATTACCAGCGAAGAGGGTGTTCATGCATCCTCTTTGGAGTAAAATCATCTTTTAACTCCTGAAAAGTGCAAATTATTACCATGTCGTTCGTCCTTTTCACACCATTTTACACTACACTAATATCTTACTCCCAAATCGACATTCGGGGAGAAATCATGGCTTTTATGTAACCGGAGTTGGAGTGAACATTTCGAACAGCGCAGTCACCTTCAACCAATTTTAGAGGGTCCTCCGAAATGCATCTGGCCCTGGGGCCCTCAGAGGTGGAGCTACGGCCCTGATCACAATTCCTGTGTCTAACTACTTACTACGTGAATCTTCTTTGTCAACATGGAGAGAGTGACGTTTAGATAGAAATCTCCTTATTGTTACTGCCCTACGCCGCGCCACCAGTACGCTCGAGCAAATATTAGCGTTCATTGAGTGTATTTTGGAAGTTGTTAGTGCTGGCATCGTTTTTGGATATGTTTATACCAGGATAGATTATTAAAGCGCTTATAGCAAAAGCCCCTCTGGTCAAATTCTCCTTTGATCGCTGGCTATTCTGACGAGGAACTTGTTCCGCATTTACTATAATTGCTGAAAAGTAATAGGTCTGAAAGCGACTCGAATATCAAAAGAAACGGAAAAATAGGTGCGAATTCAAATATCTGTTCCATCTTCTCAAAAGAGAGGAGCACCCGCTCTTTCATGCTATTATTATATATATAAAAAAAAACAAACAAAAAACCACCTTTCGAGGCATTTACAGTGTTCCTGTAACTATAATATTTTTGCCTTGTTTTCCCACATTTTCCACTTCAGTATGTTAGCTTTTTCCTCGAAACGCAAAGCGTGAATATTTTACCAACGTCGGGTAATGTCTCTTTGATGATATACACAATAAATACTCAACCCGTCCGCCCGACCGAGTAAATAGAAAATGCCTCCTTTCAGAAAGCCATAGAGTTCTATGATAATGCTTTGAGAGACACTTTTTATTTTTATTTTGTCTCCCCTTTATTATAATAGGATGAAAAGGATAGGACCAAAAAAAAAAAAAAAAAAAAAAAAAAAAAAAAAAAAAAAAAAAAAAAAAGTACGAGAGATGCACCCAGAATAGGAAACTACCGAATGTTTGTACAAAAGGAAAAAGAAAGGAAACCTGTTTTAATTGAGGCTGTCTCTTTTAACGCCACTCGCCCCCCCCGCCCCCTTCCCAATCACCTCAGTTTCAAAGAGCCGGGTCATATTTTAATCAAAGTATAATCCGCAGGTACAAATAATAATGTAATCCATTTTCCTTTTTCCTCTGGTATTCTTTAAAGGCTTGTTTGTGCTTAGCCAGTGTGGTGTAGGATGTATCCCTTTCTAGGGAAATTAAATAGTCTATCCTCTCGATTCTCTCCCCCCCCCCCCCTTAACCACACTCAATCTCAGTCAGGATGAATATCGTCATATTTTTTGTAATTCTCATATAGCGCGAACATTTCGTGACTTTGATTTTCAGTTCCGTTCTTACTTTTTTCAGTCGTGAGATAATTTTGACTTTTTTTTTTTTTTTTGGAAGGAGTCGAAGAAGCTGATATGAAAACCGAAATCAGTACTGATCTAAGGTGATGGGGGAACAAGTTGCCTGGCGCAGATGCGTTTTCAGGAGGCTGGTCCATTTACTTTTGCGTTAAACTGATAGTTATGAGTATCAGTGACGCCGTGTCTTTCGGTCATGCAATTCAAAACTAACCACCATTATTTGTTAGTTTTCTGTTAGCTTTTACCCATAAATAGCTGTTATAATGGGACGGTTTAACGCATGTACTGTGACGTTCAAAAGAAAGTACCTTGATTGAAACTATTATTGTAAAATTATTCTGTTGTTTTCAATTGAATTTTCGATTTTTCATGACGTACTTTATTGAGTCATTCTGTTTCGTTCATAAACACTTGAAACTTGTTCAAAGGTTGCCGAGATTTAAAATCCCGGTGAAAATTTCGACGAAAGTATTTTCTTTTGACAGTCATAGTATCTTAGAAAGGGACAGAGATCGGGTCTAACGTTGTATGATTTCCGCTCCCTCCATCCTTTTCTATGAGACATCTGTGTCTAAATGAGTGTACAGAGAGAGGGGAGAGAGAGAGAGAGAGAGAGAGAGAAAAGAGAGAGAGAGGGGAAGAGAGAGAGAAAAGAAAAGAGAGAGAGAGAGAGAAGAGAAAAGAGAAAAGAGAGAGAGAGAGAGAGAGAGAAGAGAGAGAGGAGAGAGAGAGAGAGAGAGAGAGAGAGAGGGGGAGAGAGAGAGAGAGAGAGAGAGAAAAGAGAGAGAGAAAAGAGAGGGGAGAGAGGGGAGAGAGAGAGGAGAGAGAGAGAGAGAGAGAGAAAAAATAGAGAGAGAGAGAGAGAGAGAGAGAGAGAGAGAGGGGAGAGAGAAAAAAAAAAAAAAAAAAAAATGGGGGGGGAGGAGGGGGGAAAGGGAAAAGGGGGGAAAAAAGGAAAAGGGAAGGAAAGGAGGAAAGAGAAAAAAGAAGGGGGGAAACGGGGACCCGAAGGAGAAAAGGAAGAGAAGGGGAGGGAAAGAAATTGTTGTGGTAGGGCCTTTGAATTTTTTCCCCACCCCCCCGGGGGTTCCCCCCGTAACCCAATTCCCCCCCCCCCCTTGCCCCCCCCCCGGTTCCCAAACAAAAAAAATTTTTTTCCCCGGCAATCCGAAGGGGCCTTTTATCTCATGGACCGGGAATTTTGGGGTTTTGGGTCAGGGAAAAGGGGGGGAAAAAGGGGGGCCCGGTTTTTGGTTCTTTGGGGGTGCCGGGCCCCCCCCGTATTCTCCCCCGGGGGGGGCCCTCCCCCTACGTTTTCCGGGCCCGCGCCCACCCCCGGGGCGGTGCCCCGCTGCAATTTTCCCCCCCTCCCCCCCCCCCCCTCCCCGGGGGATCGCGGGGGGCCCTTTTTTTTTAAAATTTTCAGAGGGGAAAAAAAAATTTTTCTTTTCCGGAAGATAGGGGAGGGGGACGAGGCAGGAAAGGAGAGAGGGAGGGGAGAGAGAGGGGGAAAAGGAAGAGGGGGAGGAGAGGGAGGGGGGGAGAGAGAGGGAGAGGGGAGAAAAGAGAGAGAGAGAGAGGGAGAGAGGGAGAAGAGAGAGAGAGAGAAGAGAGAGCGGGGGATACAGAGAGGGGGAGAGAGAGAAAAGATAGAAACAAACTACAAAAACAACAACAGCGTCAGTGGCAACAATATAATGCGACAAGCGACTTAAACTGGTCCACGGGCACTTCAAAGGCCAGAAGGGGGTAAGGAAAGACCCCCGAGGGGAACCAAGCCCTCGGGAAGGGCCCCTTGATGTTGAGGGGGGAAAATTTATTTGATTTTTGGGGAGGGGGGGGGGGGGGGAAGGGGGTGGCTAGAAAGCTCTCGGCGATCTTGTAACTCGCGGTGATTTATATCGGGACTTCACGCCGCGCCCCCTTTTTTTTGCAGTGCAATAGAGTCTCCTCTCTCTCCTCTCCCCTTCTCTCTCTCTCCTCTCCCCCCCCCTCTCCCCTCTCTCTCTCTCTCTCTCTCTCTCCTCTCCCCCCTCTCCCCCCTCTCTCCCTTTTTCCCCTCTTGTGCCTCAAGGGGTTTTTGGGAAGGTTGCCCCATCTACTGGACTTTTGTGCTGATGGGCGGTTGCAATGGCGTACGCTGGAATTACTCTCTCTCACTCTTTCTCCGTTTGAGTGTATGTACTAGAAAAGGAAAGAGATAGGGGGGTTTAAATCACGTTGGAGCCCCTGTTTTTTGTCCTTTCCTTACTCACGTGTTCAAACGGGGAAAGAGAGAGAAAGGAACATTCCCGTGTGCGCTACTGGGCGGTTGTGAATCTCTCGTTTAATGGGAATGATGAAAGTGTTGATTCTGAAAGACCGCGGTGCCTCTGGTACTTAAAAGGGAAGGTCGCGGTGGGGCCCCCTCCGTTTGGGCTGAAATTTTGCAGAAAGGGAGAGCTTAGGGTCCTAATAAAGTACTTACGCCCTTTTTTTTCCATTGGACCTTTTTAAGAGTTGCAAAATCGCTGCAGCATATATACTGAGAAATTCGACTCGCTAACGCAATTGAATCGATGGCGCAGTGCACTAGGGTGCGGCTCTGGGATCTAGATGTACCTGGTTCGAGTCCGACCTGGGCCGCTATTTTTTTACCCACTGCCGCCCCCTCACTTCCCAAACGGCATGAACGCCCTTTTCTGCTTCCTCCCACGCATGTCTTATAAATGTATATGTCTTTACCTCCTGAATTTTTCGCTGTAAGATGAAAAATTTTCCTACCCATTTTTTAAAAAAAAAAAAAAAAAAAAAAAAAAAAAAACACTCGTATCAATAATTTGATCCGAAACCCTTTTTTAAAAAACGAATAAAATACCTTACGAGGATTGAAGCGTTATAAACCCACGCTAACAGCTGAAAGTGATGATTCTTCTTCTTCGACCAAGAATTCAAATGATAGTGTAGAGAGTGATGCATCAAACGACAATCAAGATGCCATTCCGTTTGAAACAAAGCGAAAAATCGTAGAAATGAGTAGGACAATTTTTCATCTTACAGCGAAAAATTAGGAGGTAAAGACATACAACATTTATAAGAAATGCGTGGGAGGAAGCAGAAATGTCGTTCGTACCAATTGAGGTGAGGTGCGGCAGTGTGTAAAAAATAGCGGCCGAGGCCGGACTCGTACTAGGTATCTCTAGATCCGAGCGCAGCACCCTAGTGCACTGCGCCACCGAGCCAGTCGAGTTATCGAGCCGAATTTATCGGTACATATGCTGCAGCGATTTTGCAACTCTTAAAAAGGCCCAATGGCAAAAAAGGGCGTAAGTACGTTACTTAGGACCCCAAGCCCTACCTTTCTGCAAAATTTCAACCGAAACGGAGGGCCCCACCGCGACCTTCCCTTGTTAGCTAAATGCAAGAAAGAATACTTCAGTTTTCTTCGTTCAGAAGCCGAAGAGATCCGACGAAAGAGAGATTGAATAATTTTGTTGATCCAATTTTTGGTCGTGGCGTCATCACTAAATCGATCTATCGCATGGATCTTTCAGCAAACACCGCGCACCGGTTATCAGAATGATAACGCAGCTACTCTTAAAGTGCATTTCCGCGACTGATGGCAGAAGTGTATCTCTCTCTCCCTCTCTCTCTCCTTCCCTCCCTCCCTCTCCCTCTCTCTCCTTCCCTCCCTCCCTCTTTTCCGCTCTTTCTCTCTCCCCCACTCTCTTTTCCTCTCTCTCCCTCCCTTTCTCTCTTTCTTTCTCTCTCTCCCTCTCAACCTGTTCAAACGTGTATGGTATGTCATTAAATTAAAGATTAAGGACAGTCATGTGACTTTCGCCCCCGCCTCCATCCTTTTCTAATGCATGCATTCAAATGAAAATAGAGAGGGAAAGATGAACCTCCGACTTTCCTCGTCGCTATTGTTATTCTCTCTAGTTTTTATGCTAGAGCAGCCGACACTTAAACTCATCTGCAGCAAAACCTCGCAACAGCTTAATTGCCGTGAAAAACTACAACTTTAAGGGGAGGTTAACACTTGTATCTAACCTGTGTTAAATTGCTCATTTTTCGGTACGATTTTCTCCTAAAGTTTCAAAGTTACAGGAATGGAACTTTGCAGATGTGTATTTTGGTCCTTAGAGAGAAATGTTAACCACATTTATAAAAAAATTTAACTTTTTTTTATGGTTGAGAATTTTTTTTAAAAGTGTCCGAAAATAGTTATGTTTCTTGTTCTAAATGGTGATTTTAAAACTATGCCACTTGAGTCACAGCAATACAGTGTGGTTAACATTGCAGATCTGCTTCTGACGAGATATTTAAAAAAAAAAAAAATGATCATTTTATGTAGAATGGTTCTCCAGAAAATTGTACCGAAAGACAAAGAAACTATATTGTTCAGGAGAGCGAAATAAAAGTCATGCAGACAAAATTAGAAAAATTAGTTTCAAGAGAGCGGAAATTATGAAGAAAAAGGATGAAATAAAAATCATTAATCAATTATGTAGTAAGTACTTTATAACATGCAAAACCCCACAACTATCATCTCAAAACGCTCAGGACGATCACTATGGTCCCTAATCAAATCCTAGGTGGTCAAAAATCGATCGATTCAGAGTCGGAAAAAACTATTCTAGCTACTGTAGATGATTTTAAGGGGTTTATATAGGGGTTTATGTCATATATTCATCGGAGAAAATTATTAGATGGAATCTTAATTCCTGTGATATTACATGTTTTTGTATTTTTGACATGTTTGACCACCTAGGTCCTAGGACTCGATTTGGATCCATAGTGCGCGATGTGAAGGAAAATAAAAAATGAAATTTGAAAAGAAAACTAGTTTTTGGTGTTAAACCCTTTCCCCTTTAAAAACTCGGGCAATTTGATAGTTAGTCGTTGCCTCAAAAAGTCCTCACAAAAATTACGCATGTGCCGGTAGGGTGGTCCACTTTTGACGAAGTCAGAAAATGAATCGCGACGCCCCCTAGATTTGTTCCATTTGACCTAAAAATGCCCCCTGAGAAGTTTCGTCGCCCTCCGATAATATTAACACGTGCCGCAAGAGGGCTCTTTTTTCAAAATTTCGCAAAAAACCTCAAAAATCGACGGTTTTTAGGCCGTAACTCAAGAGCGGTTACAGATAGGAGGAAATGTTTCGAATAAAAAATGTTTCAAATTTTGTCTACTACAAAAAAGGTCCTATGTAAAATTAGCATTCATCCACTTGCAACGTTGCCAAATTTGAAAAACCGACCGAAAGTCGCGCGACCCTCAAAATTTGACGCTGTGCCGAAAATCCAGGTTTTTTTTACTGTAGCTGGGGAAAAAAAATGCGAAGAGAGAAGGAATACGCGGAAGAGGAATGTTTTTAATTGTTGTTTTACATTATTACAGACGCAAAAGTACCCTTCTCTAACTTGGAAAGCCGAAAGATTCGAAAAGCAGAGCCCTTTGTGTCATAGTTATGAAACCGACCATTTGCCTTGCAATATTCTGAACGGTAACAAAGTGAACAATTTGACAGCAACGCAGTGGCGGCTCGGGACATTCGATAAATCGAATCTTCCTCTTGAAGAACATGGAAAAGAATCGATCCTCAGGCGGTTCGATTGAATCATTTGATAATCGATACTTTTCCATAAGTTCAAATGGGAGAAAAACGAGAACTGAATTGCTCGCGAACCGCCACTGCTGCAACGGTTCAACTAGGCTGCTTTATATGATTCCTAAGGAAGAAAATCAGATTTTTTTCATTATTATTATTATTATTATTATTATTATTATTTTATTAATTGAAATTTTTTCAGTTTAGAACAATGACGAGATCATATTAGTCTTTTTATTTATGAAATTACTTGTAGGTAAATTTTCGACACTGACTTAATAATTACCAAATTTAATTCACAGAAAAGAGATGTAAAAGTAAATTACAATTTTTGTGTATTTCAGTTTAGTGGGTGAAAAATTTGCATCGTCAAGAGAAGAGAAAAACTGTTTCGACTCACTAATTCATCTCAAATTTCTTCAAAAACTTTGAGACATGCTTTGTTTGTCAATTTTTTTAAATCTTTTTCTGTACTCGGCAACAGTTTGCATAATACTTTGCCTTTGTTCTTCATCAAAAGTTAATAACTTTTCATACTCACTAATTAACTTAACCCCCCTTTCAGCTGCATCATTAATTACTTTGATCTTCTTGATCACATTATGACTACTTTGGTATGACTTGCTTCCTTCCCAATACATTGGATCTTCCCCCAAAAAATCATCTGGAAGTTCTAATCTCTCCAAAGCGTGTTAGACTTGACATTGATGAAGTCGTAAATTTCTTTCTTTTTAAATCATAAATGTTGGCAACTTTCAGTCTTTTCGCTCCCTCAGCCAATAAGTTCTCTTTACCTAATGCTTCCAACATTTTTCTCTTGTGCTCAATACATATATCTTCGTCAAAAAAAGCCAAACAGGCGTTTTTGGGTATTAAGTACCATAAATGATTCTCAATTTTTCTGAGAACGGCTTTTGAAATGTCAGCATCGATTTTTTCAAAATCAATGACATCCTTAACAAACTTTAAGTCACATTGTGGAGCCTTATGAGGCATAGGAACAGTAAACCAAACTCTTACATATAATTTTACAATGAAAACTCTCTTAGACTATTTTCTTCTGATGGGCTTGAATCAAATTGCTCCCTGAAAAGGTAGATTTTAAGGGTGTAAATGGCTTTTGCCATCCACCTAGTTTGATTATAAGCACCAGGTGCTCGAAACTTGACACCTTCTGTCTCTCCCAAAATTACCATCGTAAGTTTTAAGAATTCTTCATAGTCATCGCGGGGCTGTCTCTGATTCAAAACTCCCTTTATAAAATTAAGTAATTCAGGTATGTCAATTTCAAAATTATCAAAATCGTCATCATCTATCAAGCTCTTAAAATTAGATTTGTCGATTTCGGGCCACTTATCATTAAATCTACTAAGCAATAATATTTTCGGACCGGGAGAATGCGGAATTTTAATTTCAAATTCTGCTTTTAAGTAGATCTCATAGATGTGATGCCGACATGGAAAATATAAAAGAGATCTCTCGAGCATTTGCTCCAAGACTATGCTAGCACCATTTAAATGTCCCAGGTTAGAGCTTGTAGTGTCACAGCAAAGACCCTCAACAATTCATCGTATGAAGGATATAGATGATGAATATCGATATTTTCATTAGACAGACATGCCACAACGCTCAGCTACACAATCTTTTCTCGCCCGATGAATACCCTGATGCATTCTAAAACGCCCTGGCTAATGCTGACTCATTTTCTGTGTCACACGCTACCGCGTGACCGCGTCCCGACACACCCCCCACACCCACGACCCACGTCCCCTACAATAGGTCAATATAGGCAATAGGTCTCACATTATGAGCTCTGGAACTTCCAAAGAAAAACGTTGAACGCCCAGTGAAATGTGAATTTTGACACTTTAACATAAGGCCGAGACAAAGTCAGATGAAGTGGATAATATTAAGTGCCGAAACGATTCACAGACTTTACATTTTTAGCTCTGTTTATCGGATTTTTGGACATTTCAAGTTAGAGTAGGGTACTTTTGCGTCTGTAATAATGTAAAACAACAATTAAAAACATTCCTCTTCCGCGTATTCCTTCTCTCTTCGCATTTTTTCCCGAGCTACAGTAAAAAAACCTGGATTTTCGGCACAGCGTCAAATTTTGAGGGTCGCGCGACTTTCGGTCGGTTTTTCAAATTTGGCAACGTTGCAAGTGGATGAATGCTAATTTTACATAGGACCTTTTTTGTAGTAGACAAAATTTGAAACATTTTTTTTCCGGAACATTTCCTCCTATCTGTAACCGCTCTTGAGTTACGGCCTAAAAACCGTCGATTTTTGAGGTTTTTTGCGAAATTTTGAAAAAAGAGCCCTCTTGCGGCACGTGTTAATATTATCGGAGGGCAATGAAACTTCTCAGGGGTCATTTTTAGGTCAAATGGAACAAATCTAGGGGGCGTCGCGATTCATTTTCTCGAAAAAAAAAAATTCCTAGTATAAGTGGACCACCCTAATGTGCCGGTGTTCCCTTTCGTAGCGTATAAATAGTTTGTTTTTCTATTTATATATTTCTCGACGAAGACGGTCAAAACTGTGACTGGCGGGCCGGTGCAATTTATCGAATTGGAATGCATGGAAAGGTTTGCCTGGAATCAAGTTAAACTTTAATTTCAACGGTCGATTCATTTGTGCCGCACCGTTTTTCGCAAACTATGAAAGGGACCTTGAAAAACGAGGTAAACGTAGGTGAAGAGGTTAAAGGAAACATAAAGGGACAGTCTCGAGTTTTTTAAAGTCGAGAACTTTTAGTGCTTTTTAAGTGATAGAGTAAAGCACGGATTTTATTATGTAACTCCGCGGTCCGGAGGAAGTCGGAAAATAGTGGTCATAAAACATGAATATTTAAACGGATTAATTACTCTCATGACTTCGAAAGAGCTACCCATATCAAGGAGGGGAGAAAAAAAAAGCTCTCCCGAGAAACAACCTCTTGAGCACCCTATTTCCGTTGAAAGGGGGGAAATATGTTGGCAACCGTGCCTAACCAACCCTAAACCCTTTTTTCCCCCCACCCTCCGCTAGGCCAGCTTTAGGGTTTTTGCGTCTCTTGAGCGAGGCTCCACGCTCCGCCCGCGCCGCGCCGCTGTGACAAAGAACGGGCGCATTTTTCCTGGAATTCGTTCAAGTTCACGTGGAAACTTCTGAGCTTGTTCTCAAAGCAGCTAAAAGTGTTGACGCCGCTCTCGCTAAAGATTAATTTGCAATTTAATTTCCGGTCTTGAGATTTTCTATGAATTATGAATTTGGCGAGTATCTTTATTGCCTCGAAGGACCCTTTTCTCCCCTCGACACTTGATTTTCCTCCTTTTTTCTCTGTATTTGGCCTTGTGTATTTTACATGCAAACAGGGGCGTAAACTTGAGATTTTTTTGAGTGGGGGCAAAACAACTCCTGAGTAGATGCACTATGAGGGGTTTTGGGGGACACTCGCACTCTCCCGTGAGAAAGGGGGGGTGACCGGGGCTCTGTCCCTGACATATTTGAAAATTCAGGTCCGCCCAGACGATATTTATTTTCAATGGGTCTGTTGCAAACTTTTGTTACAACGATTAAGAGTGAATGTAAAATCGCCTGAAAAGTCCATTGGTGGCATCAGAAAGTCATAAAGTGCAATAATAAACTCACAAGAGGCGTTTAATGAAATTCAAGATGGCTGAGAAATAACAAGCAATTTGTATGCATGCACCACGAACATCCAAGGATGGCCAACTTTGACAACCTCACTGGAGGTAGAGGTTATGTGTTTGTTTACGTTGTGATTGGTTGTGATCGATATTATGAGGTTGCCTATCCTTGGATGTTCGTGGAGCATGCATACAAATTGCTCGATATTTCTCAGCCATCTTGGATTTCATTAAGCGCCTCTTGTGAGTTTATTATTGCATTTTATGACTTTCTGATGCCACCAATGGACTTTTCAGGCGATTTTACATTAGATTAATCTCTCTTTATCGTTGTAGCAAAAGTTTGCAACAGACCCATTCATTTAATCTTATAAAAATTGCACAAAATTGACCGACAAAAAATGGACTTAAGAGGAACTTTTTATTTTAGACTTACTTTTAGGTGCAGTTTAAGGATACAGTAGAGCTGTTTCTGGGCGTGTCTTTCCTTTTTCGATCATGTAAAAATTCCTTTCTTCCTTAATTTGTTTTTTTTTGCTTTCTTTTCTTTTCTCTCCTCGTTTTCTTTCCTCCTTTTCATCAAATTTTGAGAGGGGGCAAAACCATACACCCCATGTTTATCTCAAATATCGGAGGTGTAAAAATGTCGGGGACCCTGTAAGATTCTGCCTCTGTCTGTTGCGAACTTTACCAACAGCAATTTTGAGCACTTCTAATATGAAAAGATGCAAAAGTAACGATGCCCGCGCATACTGAATATCACTATTATTCACTCTTAATCTTAATAGCAGAAACTAAACGTCATTTTCCCCTTGGGACTTGAGCAGTAAATTTTGAGATAGATATCTACGACTTCAAGTTTGCCATCATTTGGAATTTTATACTCGGGATAATAAACTGTACGAGTGCGATTATTGTTATTCAGTGGCGTCGCGTCCCATCTGGCAACAATGTAACTGCTCCAGTTAAACTCATTAAATATATCGAATTTTCCTTGTGCACTGCAGTGCACCCCCTGAATTCGATCTTTTACATGATGAGTTTAAATGGATAGAATACATTGTTGCCGAATTGCACGCGACGCCACTGTTGTTTTCAGAGTCAGCAAATCACATAATACCCGTAGAAACATGTTGTTTGTTGTGTGAACTTATTAAACGGCTATCATGATTGTGCCGCCCATATAAATTGGTAGATATTTAAGCTCTTAAAATCACTATCAGTCACTCCTAAATTAATGAACCGCGAATAGAAATTCACTGTCTGATGCCGCAATAGTAAACGTCAGGCATGTATCTTTCTATGTAGGATTTCATTGCAGGAAATATAAAGATATCTGCCTTGGACGGCGGGTCACGAAAAGAAAGGCTCTCCAATAAATTCGTTTCGTCCAATGGATTGTCACCTCCACTGCCTCCATTTGCTCTTCTAATGAGTCCTAACTTTGTTTTTGAGTGAAAAAAATTATCGTTCGAAATTGACTTTGAGAAAAAAATCCTTCCCGAACTATCAGAATTCTTATTGATTCAATCAAACGGTTTTGTAGTTCAAGAAGAAACACACACACCAATGGGTCTGTTGCAAACTTTTGCTTCAGCGCTATAGAGTGTTCAATCTCATGTAAAATCGCGTGAAAAGTCCATTAATGGCATCAGAAAGACGTAAAATACAGAATAAAACTCACGAGAGACGTATAATGAAATCCAAGATGGCGGTAAAATATTGAGCAACCTGTATGCATGCACCACGAACATCCAAGGATAGCCAACCTCACAATAAATCACAACGTAAATAAACACATAACCTCCGAAGCTGTGAGGTTTGTCAACATTGGCAATCTTTGGATGTTAAAGGTGCATGCATACAGATTGCTCGATATTTTACCGCCATCTTGGAATCTTGGATTTCATTAAACGTCTCTTGTGAGCTTATTATCGCATTTCATGATTTTCTAATGCCACCAATGGACTTTTCGGGTGATTTTACTTACGATGAAACACGCTTTATCGTTGTAGCAAAAGTTTGCAGCAGACCCATTACATTCATTTTAGATCACATTCTTTCCTGGGAGGAAAAAAAAGAGTAAGAAAACAATAATAATAAAAAAAAATGCACTCATTAAATAATTTGGATATGATGAGCGGTTTTTTTTTCGGAATGGCGATATAATTGCATTAAAGGCAATATCAGTTTGCAAATGCTGTGTTAAAACGTATTTCTTCGATTTTTTATGATTTTGGACCGATTTGCATGCGTGCACGAAAGTTACGAAAAGCGGTGCCGTGCCGCATACAACGTCAACATTAAGTGCGCGGTAGGTTCTGAGCGGTGCATACGTGTGCAAGGGTCAAAAATACAGGGTATGAAATCGCCCCTTCATTAAAAAAAAATACGTCACGAAACAGCATTTTCAAAAGGCTATTTTTCAATCATTAATAGACGTACTGGACGGATCGCGATAAAATTGCGCTCATTGTAAGTTTCTGGTATTTTGTGTTAGCATCAACTATCAAAAGACAAATCTGTTGATTGTGCATCTCCGAATCGTTTTTCCATTTATTGACAGCTGTAAGGAACTTTTCTTCTCACAGTTTCTAAAAAAAAGAAAAATAAGTGAGGCCGTCCTTTCGTCTGAAATAACTCGAAATCCAATGAGGAATTGAGACAATTGGCAACACCGATTATGTTGGAGTGAGTGAGTGAGTGAAGGAATTTAAAGATGTCAAACGGAGGCCCCGAACTTTTGCGATCGAGGATATTTCTGTCGGAAATTTCCATCTTGAAGAGCTCTAATCGAGACTCGTTTGACTCGGGTGAATGCTCCTCGAAATCCCCTCTTTGAGCCCTCTACAGTCTACATACAGGAATGTCAATTTCAAAATCTGGCGTCACCGGCTCCTATACCTTTTTCGGATAGCTCGACCACTTTCGCATCCGCAGCGCCGTTATTTTTTCCGAGTTAGACTTCAAGCGCTGCATGCATACGCGTCGGTCGGCGCACAGTGGAGCAAGTCGATGGGAGGAGTCGAACATGGAATATATTCTTAAAAATGCAAATTTGAATGTATTTACAATAAAAAAATAAACTAGAAAGGGTGATTCTTGTAGGAAATTTTACAATAAAACCACTTTTAAACTTCTATGTTGCGTATGAACAAAGATATACGCACTTAAAGTCGCCACCGCACATGTTCGACCTCTCCCATTGACTCGCTTCACTGTGCGGCGTTCTTACTCTCTTATAGACATATTTTCCGGCGCGTCATACCACCACCACTGCTACTGCACCGTAAGTAAGTACAACGACGATACGAAAATGTACAGGGATGGAGGAAAACACCGACTCTCACACATCACCTAGAGCTCCTGTGAGTAGAGAGTTATGACAAGTGAAACCATGGGCGCCGCCACTCGATGCGTTTTTGCACATTTGTTTACTTTCTGAGGGTCGTTGTTGTGTTTTTGTCCACTGCAAAGATTACGGTGCCTTAACGTTTCGAAAAGGTGTAATGTTTCACTGCTTTTGTTGATTGAAATAATCTATTTACGCTTGTACAGATTCTTCTGGGAATTGTATAAACATTCTCGAGGTGCATCATGATTAAAATTAACAAGTTCGTCGAAAATTAATTTTTTTATCCTTGAAAGGCCGTCGGACCTCTTCGTTTGTAAAGAAATGTCCTGTCCGTAAAAAAACGTGCAAAACCGCATCCAATAGAGGGGCCAGTAGAGCCTATAACTCGTTAACCAATCAGAGCTTGACTACCCTTCTGATGTCTTAACTCTCTCCATATAAGGACTCTAACATTACCCACCAGGATTGCCTGATTACCGTGTAAAACTCGCATTTTTTCCGGTTATTTGTGTAAAACTCGCCTATACTTTTCGTTTATACGGCTATTCAGAGTTTGCAGATTTCGACTGAGCAAATCGCAATCGTGGCACGGTAGTCGGTACTCTCTCGAGACCGAAAATCCCTTCGGGTTGAGCGGGGATGCCGCGGGGGGGGGGGGGGGAGAAACATTGTCAGTAAAGCGGGAACAAAACGCATTCCTAAGCGAACTCTCAGCGTGCCGTAGTGGAACCGAAACGATTACTCATAACTCATCCCTCGTTTTCCGGGGGCGTGTATCAACTGTATCATGAGTGGGAACAGCTGTTGCAGAAAAGTAATCGAAACATTCGCGTCGCCATTGATGAAACGGCTCGTAAAAGACAGGGCGTGCTCTTCAGGGGCAGGCTTTGTCAAGCAATCTGGAAAACAAGGGTAACCTGAAAAATTCAGGGAACCCAGAACTACGCTGAGACATCAGGGAAAATTCTAATGTAAGGATTTTGGTGATGTGAGTGTATTTTTAGAATAAGTCGCAGGATTGCATCAACTTGGAGAATGGAGGAGAATGGCTGTAGAGCTAAAAATATAGGTGATTGCAGTACCAGTACGTATAAAGGTATGCACAGTGGCGGATCTAGAAAATTTTTCTGGGGGGGCACGCCTGTGAAATTTTGAAATTTGAAGCGTTGGTGGAAGCAATCTCGGGCTATTTTCTACAGAAAAAAGGCAAAATTTGAGGCTTCTGAGGGGGGCAAGTGCCCCCGTGCCCCCCGTGGATCCGCCACTGGGTATGAAGGTGTAGGCACAATATGTATATACAGTATGTCCCAGAATTCCGTACCAGCTTCCGGTTGAAAATCGTGGTTCTCATTTCGATTAACTACACATCAGTGGCGGCTCGTGCAATCTGGCAACCGTGCACTTTTGCCATTAAAACGTATGGAAAAAGATCGATACTAGGTGAGGCGCTGCGCCTCACCAAGTAATCGATTATTTTACACAGTTTTAAATGGAGTAAATCCATTGTTGTGACGTTGCACGAGCCGCCGCTGCTACACATCTGCTCGCGGCTCGCGTAATTTCGCTTATAGTCCAGTCAAATGGTCGAAAATAATGGCTTCACCTGGAAAAAAATGGTGGAAAGCGGGAGTTGACGTTTTTCGGTGCAGTTAGGTGTCCTTTTTAACATACTGATTTTTCACCCCTGTGAGGCCTGTGCTAAAGCCGCCATCTTGAAAATAAGAAGCCTAAAAACGGTTTTTTGCAAATATCTCGATTTCTATGCATTTTACGAGAAAAATACTTCAGTACTAAAATGTTGTACGCAAAATTTCCCACAAAAAAGATTCTATACACTTTTTACGTACAGCGCATAGTTTAGGAGCTAGGAGCGTAAGTAGATTTACCCTTTTTTCGGTACCCAAGCGCGAGCTGCGAAACGCGCCCTAGGCACTCGGTGCATCACACCGCGCTTGTCTCCTCTCTATCTCAACGCACCGCATGCTTTATTTAGGGAAGAGGGGGTAACATTGGCACCCCCGGGTGTCCCTAAAGCACCCTATAGTTCCCCCCTGAGTCCCCTCCCCTCCGTTGAGAGTTAAAACAGCCTATGTGCGCACGGGAATTGAGGGGTCCATTTTCCCACTTTTTTACCCGATTTTCGACGAAACTTTTTGCTTTCCCGCTTAAGATATGAAATTTCATGCCGAATTCCAAATTGTAAACCAACTAAATTACCTCCCACCCCTTCCTCCCACCCACGCTCCTTCCCAAAACACCCCCCTCTCCCCATAATTGCCGCGTTATCATCGTTTTGATAGCGGTTATAGAAAGAATTGGAACCGTTTTGTTTTGTTTGTGTTTTTCCCCTTTGGAATTTTTTTTTCCCCCTTAGCATAGAGGCAAATATAATGACAAAGTTATGCTGTTCCTCTTTTTGAGCAAGATATATATTACTGCGTAGATACTGAGGGATGGAGGGGGACCAACTTTATTTATCAAACATTTCTTTTAAGTTTAGAATATATAAAGAATTTTCTGTGAGAAAAACTCTCTTCAAATATTATATAATTAAACTCAGAACTGTCTGAATGTTTTTGCTCTTAATTTAAACACGATCGAAAGTCAAAATGTTTACAATATTAAGTATCAAGAGCCGTTTGATTTGTATTTGGCGCGTATTTTATTTTCTTTCCTAGTTGTGTAAATGAAGCATAATTTTATACATTGGCGGCTCGTGATATTCGGCAACCGTGTCGTTTGCCATTTGAATCTATGTAAAAGAATCGATTTCTCTGGGATGCAAAACGGTTATTTTACGTAGGTTCAAATGGAGCGACTCTGTTACTGCCTCATGGCACGAGCCGTCACTGATTTTTTGTTTAATGAGATTGATTTTCTCACCAGACTTGCCCTCATTTAGAACTATACACTGAGAAAAATTTCTTGTTGCCATAACCGGGCGTCCATTTAATACTTACTTAATCAGAATTCCTATTATTTTAACAAGGAATTCCTTTTATTTCTACAGGAACCCCTGTTACTACACCAGGAATTCTGGTCAAGTAACAGGAAATCCTTTTAAAATAATATTGGTTTCTGTTGGAACAGCAAGAATTCCAGTTAAATATAAGTATTAAACGGACGTCCGGTTGAAGTAACAGGAAAATTTTTCTCGTTGTATTATTCTTGTTCCAATAAAGAAACTGCATTTATAAAATTGTCCATGCAACGATGTAAAGATCATAGCATAAGCATAATACTACTTTACACTTTGACCTACATGTGTTTAAATGTAAAACGATAATATTTTTACCCAATAATGCATAATTTTTTAATGTTACTTGAAAACAACCGTGCAAAGTATACATTCAGAACTTTTCGCCATTTTTGTAAACTTATCATTATTCTTTAATAAACTATACCAACCCCGTTTCATAAATGTCAAGAGATATAGTTTTTGTAATAAAGCTAGACATATTTCTGCATGTTGACATTTATGAAGGGGGGTTGGTATAATTTATTAAAGACAAATACAAATTGAACCGCTCTTGATACTTGATATTATAAACATTTTTACTTTCGATCGTGTTTAAATTAAGAGCAAAAACATTCAGACAGTTCTGAGTTTAATTATATAATATTTGAAGAGAGTTTTTCTCACAGAAAATTCTTTATATATTCTAAACTTAAAAGAAATGTTTGATAAATAAAGTTGATCCCCCTCCATCCCTCAGTATCTACGCAGTAATATATATCTTGCTCAAAAAGAGGAACAGCATAACTTTGTCATTATATTTGCCTCTATGCTAAGGGGGAAAAAAAAATTCCAAAGGGGAAAAACACAAACAAAACAAAACGGTTCCAATTCTTTCTATAACCGCTATCAAAACGATGATAACGCGGCAATTATGGGGAGAGGGGGTGTGTTTTGGGAAGGAGCGTGGATGGGAGGAAGGGGTGGGAGGTAATTTAGTTGGTTTACAATTTGGAATTCGGCATGAAATTTCATATCTTAAGCGGGAAAGCAAAAAGTTTCGTCGAAAATCGGGTAAAAAAGTGGGAAAATGGACCCCTCAATTCCCGTGCGCACATAGGCTGTTTTAACTCTCAACGGAGGGGAGGGGACTCAGGGGGGAACTATAGGGTGCTTTAGGGACACCCTGGGGTGCCAATGTTACCCCCTCTTCCCTAAATAAAGCATGCGGTGCGTTGAGATAGAGAGGAGACAAGCGCGGTGTGATGCACCGAGTGCCTAGGGCGCGTTTCGCAGCTCGCGCTTGGGTACCGAAAAAAGGGTAAATCTACTTACGCTCCTAGCTCCTAAACTATGCGCTGTACGTAAAAAGTGTATAGAATCTTTTTTGTGGGAAATTTTGCGTACAACATTTTAGTACTGAAGTATTTTTCTCGTAAAATGCATAGAAATCGAGATATTTGCAAAAAACCGTTTTTAGGCTTCTTATTTTCAAGATGGCGGCTTTAGCACAGGCCTCACAGGGGTGAAAAATCAGTATGTTAAAAAGGACACCTAACTGCACCGATAAACGTCAACTCCCGCTTTCCACCATTTTTTTCCAGGTGAAACTACCATTTGACTGGACTATTATAAATCAATGGACGATTCTGCCGATCAAAAAGTAACCGGTAGACTTGATGTTTATCGAAATACCGTAGTTTTTTGCTTTTGCCTGGTAAAAACTTCTGCACAGTGCTCGCTTAAAGTCCAGATTAGTGAGGGGCCAGAAAAGTTATGACCAGATTGTGTATAAGACGCAGGCAGATCGCAATCATAAGAATGTAGCAATCGGCAGTCCTATGCAGATAGCAAGCAGGTCATTTCATAATTATCAAAAATTGAACTTAAAGTGAAGATGTACTTCTTCCCGTTTGAAAACGTTTGGAAGAAAGCACATCGAGCACACCTAATTATCTTGAGTGGAATGACGCGGTCTCTGATAAATCTTGTCTATCACGAGAGCCTTCAATTTGCAGTATAGGCAAAACCAACTTTTCTGTGTACGAATAGTTACCTACATTCCTAAACATGCCAGTTTCTTGATATGTGTAGATTCTTGATTTGTATACATTGGAGATTTTCGCATCGCGTAATTTTTTTGAGTGGCGGAATTACTATCAACGTTGCAATGCGTTAAATGTCCTTCCGATGCTCTATTTACAGCACTAACTCCTATTAGATCGGTCCCATTCATTGCAAATTAACGGGTTTGTTGCGAACTGAAAACAAAAAACAAAAAACAAAAAACAACAAAGCAAAAGTGCTCGTTCAAGCGATGAGGTGAGATGTACTCGTCTCGATAGTTCAGACTGTCTATGAGTGATGCTTTTCGTGCAACGTTGTAAAACTAGACTGTTGCTATGTAGTCCATGCAACGAAAGCTAGTATGGACCCTAGCTTGCAAGTGTTGGAGAATTATGTCCAGTAGCGTAACTAGAAATCATTCTATCTCTCTTTTCACTCATCCGAATGTACAGGTAGAAAAAGGATAGGAAGAGGGGATTGATCCCCCTTTTCAATCCTTTTCTAGCTTACACATATTAATGGAGAAAGGTAATTTCTAGTTACGCCACTGACTATGTCTGAGAGTCGTTTCTTACGTATTTTGGGTCGCTGTATCCGAATCTGAACTTTCCGTACGAAGAAAAGGGGCGGAAGGGGCGAAAATGCCGCAATTTTCCAAAATCACGTTTTTGGCTTACTTCGCTTACAACGCGAGCGCCATTGCTCAAATGCAAAAAAATACTTTGGTACAAAAATAAAGTTCGTCAAACTTACAACGAAAAAGTTTTAGAACTTTATTTCAAACAGATCAAAACTGAATGGGCTACGGAGCCACGAAAAATGGTGAAATTAGTCCGTTGCAGCGACTAACCTCTAAACGGCCGGCCGCGGCCGCTTCACTGGCTGTTCATGGCTATGGCTATGGAACATGGGCAAATAGTTGATGTCGCCAACACCTAGCTTGTGACCCCTCTATCCATTCAGCTTGGCAAATAGAGTTTTCATATCTTTTGAAACTGGGGCCGCTTCACTGGCAACTCATGGCTATGTAACACGGGCAAAAAGGTGATGTCGCCAACACCTAGCTTGTGACCCCTCTATCCATTCAGCTTGGCAAATAGTGTTTTCATATCTTTTGAAACTGGGGCCGCTTCACTGGCAACTCATGGCTATGTAACACGGGCAAAAAGGTGATGTCACCAAAACCTATCTTGTGACCCCTCTCGATTCAGTCTCTCAGCTCAATCACGCTTTTCCTCTCTTCTCCACGCATCGTCACGCTTCGTCAGGTCACGTCACACTTAGTCACACTTAGTCACACTTAGTCACACTTAGTCACACTTAGTCACGCTTCTTCACTCTTCGTCACTCACTCAAGTCATTTAGTCAAGAGGGGTCCCAAACTGGGTTTTGGCGACATCACCTCTTTGCCCATTTTACATAGGCATAAGTTGCTAGTGAAACGCTCACAGTTTCAAAAGATATGAAAACCCTTGAGAGCGATCGACTCCATTTGCCGATCTGAATCGAAAGAGGGGTCACAAGCTGGGTTTTGGTGACATCACCTTTTTGCCCATGCCCATGTTATAGCCTTGAATTGCCACTGAAGCGGCGAAAGGCGGCCGTTTAGCGGTCACGCGCCGCAAAGGTCTAATTTCAAAATACTTCGTGGCTCCGTAGCGCATTTATAGTTTTGATCTTTTTGAAATAATAATAGGATGCTTTTTCGTCGTAAATTTGACGAACTTCAATTTTGTACAAGTATTTTTTGCATTTGATCAATGGCGATCGAGTTGTAAGCAAGATACGCCCAAAAAATGTGATTTTGACCGTCATATTGGCGAATGGCGTCCTTTTCACCCCTCTGATTCGCACGCAAAGTTCTGATTCGGATTCAGCTACTCAAAATACACAAGAATCAACTCTCAGACATAATTCTCCAACAGTTGCAAGCTAAAATCCCCGGTTGCCCAGACTAATGGTATAACCATCGTTACAGTACCGGTTTTATAAAGCCATTCAATGAATCACCTTTCAATAACGGGCACTATAACGATGATTACCATCGTAACAGTCAAGTTTCACACTTTTGGACCATAATAGCATCACAAATAGACACACTGAGCAAAAAGAGGTAGTAACAGTACGAGAAGCACAACGACACGTGAACCTAGGTAAGGGATGGCACCACTGATGGGCAAAAATCATTTTTTGAATAACTATGAATAATTAACTAAACTTATTCGCATTATTCTCAATTCTCATGTTATTCTTATTAGCAAATCAAAGTTTTAACACTTCAAATCATTCATTTTATGACAAATGAATACGCTGGTAGGGTCAAAACTTCGATTTACTAATAAAAATAACATGTGAATAATGCAAATGATTTTAGTTATTTATTCATGGTTATTCAAAAAATGATTTTTGCCCTTCACTGGATGGCACTAATACTATAGAATTATAGTGTTTGTACCATAGTTAATGTTTGAATTTTTTTAAGAAATCGTGGTACTTCGATCATATTCATGATAGCAACACCAGAATTTTGTGGTAAAATGACTACTCTTTAAGGTTCAGTAACACCACAATTTTCTGGTAAAAGTACTACTCTCCAAGGTTCAAGTACCACTGTTCTTCTAGTAATATTATTCGACTTTTGGATTTTTTTTTTTTTTTTAAAGTGCAATTTTAACGACAGTTTATCGATAAAGAAGTAAATGATCGGCACTCTGGTTTCTAAATAGAGTGTACTTTCACTTTTAGTGATCTTATCGGATGCATCGAACTCATTACACAAATGTAGCGGAAGATCATCAAAGCACCCACCGGCAACTCCGGCTCTCGATGGGCGGAGAGCAAGACGCGACTCGCGGGTTGATGATCCGAAGACGCGGGAGGGGGGAGGGGGTTAAAATTTTGAGTAAAGAAGTGTAGAGGGGTGAGGGAAAGGGTTGGGGGGGAGAGAAAAATCTGAGGGATGACAAATGAGGGAGGAATTGTATTGTGGAACGCCGAGGTTATGAATCGCACGATGATGGATGTGGTTGTTTTTTCTTTCGGTGTGTTGCAGACATCCAGGAGTTCTACGAGCTGACCTTGTTGGACGACAGCAAATCGATCCAACAGAAAACCGCTGAAACAATCCGTATAGCCAACAAATGGGAAGCCAGCGATGGTCCGATAGCGCCCTCTCACAACGATGTAAGTTACAAGATGAGTGATTGCTTAACTTCTTTCACCCGTTGCACAGTCCTCCTTCCCCCCTCCCCCCCCCCGCCACCGCCACTGCCTCCATCCACCTCCTACTTCTCGCACCTCTTCATCATTTCGTCTCAATGCTCCCCTCCCTCTCTCCCCCCATATCTCTCTCTCTCTCTCTCTCTCTCTCTCTCTCTCTCTCTCTCTCTCTCTCTCTCTCTCTCTCTCTCTCTCTCGCTCGCTCTATTCTTCAGTCTTTCCTTGACTCTTGGTCCTTTCATCGCACTTTTTTATTCCGTTCTTTTCTCAGGTTGCCGACGAAATAAAGTGCATGAGCGCCCCTCCCTATTGTCGTCGTTGTCAATTTGTTCTCCCTAAAACTTGGACACCTCGATGAACGCAGTAACAGTCATTTGGTCGACTTGGGTCTTTCATTCGTCTAGCGCCAACGAGCAGTGACGTAGCGTGCAATTTGGCAACGCTGTACTGTGTTCATTTAAACCCATGTAGAAGGTCGAATGCGAAGGTGTCCACCGAACACCCAATAGTTCGATCTTTTTCACGGCTTTAAATGGAGGAACTGCAACGTTGCTGAATTGCCCGCTATACGCCACTGGTTCTTATGGGAAAATCCGCTAGATCTGGCAACACTATACCTGATCCGAGTATAATTTTGTGACGCCATCTGCTTTACACGATTTGCATTTCTTATGTATTGTAAAAACGACCCCTTTGTCGTTTGTAAAACAAAGTTTCCCCTACCGCCTTCAATTTGTGGGATATGCAAAATAAACAGCTCGGAGTAGGCATTTTTATATACGACTCACTGAATTTGAGCGGACCAGCGTTGTTTTATGTTAGTAAGTAATATCCTGGTGTAAAAACCTCCAAAACTAAAAACTGCACTAAAAGAGCAAAATTGCAGCTAAAAGCTGCACTTTTGGCAGCACTAAAAACTTCCGAAATCCACTCCTAAACTCAATAAACGCTTTTATTTGCGACGGCGTAATGGTAGCTGAGAGCAGTAATAATGGGAGATTCCTTTCTTAATTTCGTCACTCTCTATATGCTGAAAAGGATGATTCACAGAGTAATTAGTCATCAGAGTCATGATCCACATCCGATGAATGGTACCGCGACACCAAGTAACACCACTGACACCGGTGTCAAATGAAAGTCGTCTCTTATTGGTCACTTCTTGATGGAGTTACAGGATTGTTCGATGGGAATCTCCCGTTATTACTGCCCTCGGCCACCATTACGCCTGTGCAGATAAAAACGTTTATTGGGTTTAGGAGTGGATTTCGGAAGTTTTTAGTGCTGCCATCGTTATTTTTGAGGGGTTTTCCACCAGAACCGACTATTAAATCGCTTATAGCAAAAGTGTGCAACAGCCCCATTATGACGCTTCTCAGGAGTTGCCTTTCTTTATGTTATAAAAATTGCGATCGCGGCACCATTAGAATTCACGGATTTTTAAAAAGTGTTTTTACGACTTTATGAGTGCGGCTTTCGACGGTTCTTAGTGTGTTCATCAGTTTTTTTTTTGTTTTTGTTTTTAATGGGTAGGGGGTGGGAGGGTTCACAATCCATTGGAATTTATGCTCTGTATTGATGAAGCAAAAGTTTGCGAAAACCCTATTAAAGCTTTTAACGCGCGCACTATCCTTAAACACCGATAATTTTTATGAAGAATCTTCTTCGCCTAAACCGAGTCTCTCCTAATTTGCCCTAGAATATCAGCCGTTGAGTGAAAATATTCTGGCTCCCTTGACGAGCATTTCCGCAATACTTAAACTTCATAAAGCATTTCTGCTGTGTTTTCAGAGTCTTATTGAAGACTGAAATCACTGAAAACTTTTCTAGTATGATCGCGGTACTCGGGTAGCGTAAAAAAAAAAAAAAAAAAAAAAAAAAAAAAAAAAAAAAAAAATAGGCCTTCATGGTCTATTCAATGTCATTTTCATAATTTTTATTGAATATAAACTGTACCATCCGTAACAATAAGTCTCAATTAAATTTCATAACTGATTCATTACAAATTAGTCCTTCCGTTGGATCATTGACCTCAAGTAAGGAAATATTCGAGAGTTTTCGAGAATGGGGTGTTTTGTACAGTTTTACTAAACCATTACGGATTATGTACTAACCCAAATAAAAATCGAGGAACACACGAAGGACATTCAAAAATCACTCATGAAGTCGTATCTGCATTTTTAAAATCTGTAAATTTAAACACCGCACTCGCAATGTCTATACTATAAAACAATGGAGCAGCTAAGCAGCTTTTACCAAGTCATTTGATCGTAAGCGCTAAGTTCACGTTCCAATTGATCGCAAACTTTTATTCATGATGTGTCTTTCGCACTAAATGTTTGCAATCGCTGCACTCTAATCGGGCTCATGTATACTCAGTGGCTAAGTGCAATCTGGCAATGTTGCAATTTCTTCATCAAAATCCATTAAAAATATCGAACCACTGGGTGTTCCTCGTATTCGACCTTTTACATGAGTTGCAATGGACAAAATGGAATATTTGTCTCATTTCACGCTTCTCCTCTGTTCATACTAAAGGGACCTCTTCGACTACAGATGTCGCCATTTTTACTTGACTTTACTTTTATTGTCAAACTAGCCCTAGTGCAAATAATTTCATGAAACTCCTAGGAGCTTTCCGTCTCTACGTTAAGTCTTGTTCTTGAATAAAATATCAAGCAATTTTTTCTATATCAGATTATTTCTAACGTAATTAAAAAGTTGAGATTCAACGTCAACGTCGGAATATCATTAGGTCTGTTTAGCATAGCCGTAGACAGGAATGGGGCTGTTGCTCACATTTGCTACAAGCGATTTATTAGTCGATTCTGGTGTAAAAACCTCCAAAAATAACGATGGCAGCACTAAAAACTTCCGAAATCCACTCCTAAACTCGATAAACGCTTTTATTTGCGCGGGCGTAATGGTGGCTGAGGGTAGCAACAATGGGAGATTCCCATCTAACAATACTGTAACTCCATCAAGAAGTGACCAATAAGAGACGACTTTCATTTGACACCGGTGTCACTAGGTGTTGCGGTACCTTTCATCGGATGTGGATCATCACTCTGATGACTGTGAATCATCCTTGCTATCATAGAGAGAGAGTGACGAAATTAAGATAGGAATCTCTCCCATTGTTACTGCCCTCTGCCACCATTACGCCCGCGTAAATGAAAGCGTTTATTGAGTTTAAGAGTGGATGTCGGAAGTTTCTAGTGCTGCTATTGTTATTTTTCGAGGTTTATCGACTGTTAAATCGCTTTTAGCAAAAATGTGCAACAGCCCCATTCGAAGATAGAGGCTGTCACGAGTGTCACGTGACTTCAGCCCCTAGTTCTGTCTTTTTCTAACACATGCAATCATATGGGCCTATAGAAAGAGAAATACAAATTCCTGCTTACGGCCATGCTGTTTAGTATAAATGTGGTCAATTCGTAGATCAATTTGATGGTGTTATCAACCAGGCTTATAAGATGAAAGAACTTGGTTATGGTAGTATCAGTTGCTTTGTTTGATAGTATAGAAATTGCGAGCGCGCTATTCAAAATTCAAATTCACGGAATTTTAAAAAACGCATTTGCGACTGTTTTAGTGAAATTTGAAGGTTCTTATCAGAGTATTTAATTGTTGTTTATGATCGAAAATCTATGTGAATACATGCTCCATATTGATGTAGCAAACCTGTACAAAAGATCCATTAAAACGATGAGTTCTCGAAAGAGCCCCCTTTTCGAAACGGACTGTGGTCTGGAATCGAGAGATCGAAAAGAAAAGAGGCTAAAAATCACCGGAGGGGGGGGAGTCATCAAAAAGAATCGTTTCCGACTTTCTAAGCTTAATTTAAAATTTTCTAGTGACATTTCTAGGTTTTATTTACTGTGATTGAAATGATATTGGTCAGTGGCGGCTCGTGCTATTTGGTAACAATGTTTTCCCTCCATTTGGTTACATGTACAACAATCGATTCGATAGTGAAGCAGCGCTTCACCAGCATTCGATTGTTTTACATAGAGTCAAATAGAGGAAACACATTGTTGTCAAATTGCACTAGCCGCCACTGATATATGTCTTGAAAAATTGATGAATTGATGAGAAATTTACTTTTCCGATTTTTGCGGCCACTTTTTGACGATCTCAGATTATAGCTCGACTTGGCAACGATGGACCCGGGCGCGGGCGCGTCTCCGATTCGGTTCGGAAGGGATTGTTAATAGGGCTTTCAGTCTGTCCCCTCACCTTTAATTCCAACTCCAAGCTTCATCTCTCCCTCGATTTATTTGATTGATTTCAAGTCGTTTGCCGCCCGTAAGAATTCAAGCCGGAGTCAAATTCACCAGGCAGAGTCATGTTTCATCCGATTTGAGGAAGGGTTGAGATCAAGCTTTTCCAAATTTCACTCAGTAATTTCAATTTCTATTCGTCTCCATTTTTCAAGTGTGAATCGAGAGCCTACCCTCCAAACAAAATGAAAAACGAAAATAAGAATGATTGCTAACTCAAATAAGGACCGGTTTTATTACGGTTTTCCCCCAGGTGGCGAAGCGTGCAAGTTAGAACTACAGTGACTATAGGTAAACGACAGTGTGGTCATTTAGGTCGTGTGTTTGATTGGCTGGCGTTTACGCACCAAGCGGCCTCTTACGCCAAAAAGAACGCGTGTAAAAAGCCTGATTTTCAAAAAAATAAGAACGAGCGGATGTATCAGTGTTGCTAGATTGGGGGTGAAAAAGCCGTATGTTTTATACATTGATTTAAATGGGGGCGATACGGCTTTTTACCCTCGATCTGGCAACACTGGGATGTATGAGCGAAGAGGAGTGGAGAAAATGTAAACAAACTGGCCGCTGATGACGGCTGAGACGAGGGATCCCTTTAATTCAATGATTATTTCAAAATAAGGGCTAAAGTTGGAGTTTAAAGCTCAGTTTCATAATATCAACGCTTTATAAGCTTTCGATATATAGAGACCTTATTTTCAAAATTTGGTTTTGAGAGATGTTTTTAACGATTTTTTTTTTTTTTTTTTTTTAAATCGGGTGTTTTACGCGCGTTCTTATGGGCGGTAAGGTCGGCTTGGGTGCGTAGCAGTTGACCATACTGTGGTTTATCTAGTCACTGTAGCTGGAACTGTTGCACTCTGTTAAAGTCAATCAATGTATAAGGTCGAACCCGAATATGTTCACCGAACAACCAAATACTTGGATCTTTTTCGTGGGGTTAAATGGGCAAAGTAAAACGTTGCTAAATTAGGCGTTACGTCATTGAACAACGAACGGGTCTGCTCCCATACACTGAAAAAAAAAATTACTGATTTAACATTTAAAATGTTAAAAAAATGTCCGACGAGTTATAAATGCTGATTTTACATTATTAAAATGCTGACTCCACCATGGACGTAGTTGAATGAGCATTTTTAAATGTTGAATCAGCACTTTTAAATGTTGAATCAGCATTTTCATAATGTAAAATCAGCATTTATAACGTGTCAGAGTTTTTTTTTAACATTTTAAATGTTAAAGCAGCATGTTTTATTTTTTTCCCAGTGTAAACACTTTAAAAAGAAGGATTTTTGATCAGTGGCATATTCTCTGCTCTGGACACCCTTACAAAGAACCAATCAGACATCAATCTATTTTTTAGATCAATGAAAAATCCCAATTTGATGCATCATCCCATATTTAAACACTTTAAAAAGAAGTGTTTTTGATGTGCAGCATATTCCCTGTTCTAGACGCCCTTACACCGAATAACTTCAATTTATCGTCAGTACATATTTTACTCATTTTCATTCAATCACACAAATGGATTCGAGTTGTTTGCATCGGTTCTGCACGCTCTCTATTTTCCGCTTTTTTCATTAATTTTCAATTTTCGTAATAATTAGTAGTCGTAGTTGTCGTTGGATTTTTGTATGTTTTTTGTTTGCGTTTTTTCAAATACTCCGATTTGCATGACGAAATATTGTACGCGTATCAAATACGTTTTATAGATTGCTCGCGGCTCTTTTTCATACAATTTGCGCGTCCAGGTATTTTCTGTTCGTTTTCATTGTGAACAATTATAATTCCAAATCATCATGAACGCAAACAAACTAACCACAGTTTTCCAGTTTATGTGAAATTATTTTATTTTAATCACTTAATTGCCTTCGCCCGCAATTTGAAGCGCGACTTTCAGTTTTTCTGCAACAAGTGGGACGCACGTGCAAATGACGTATTAACAGAAAGGGGGGGCAAGTGGGTTACTCCTGTTTTATGGTTCAGCACGCCTTTTTATAATAACTCTTGTCGGAACATTCTTTCTATGCGTCCGTCAGTCTTTCGCGCAATTTCGATGCGGCAAAACGAAGCGGAAACTGCCTTTGATTTTACCTCAAGAAAATCGACGAGCACACTGATGTAAGTACTTTCAAAATCCACGTTTAAAGTTACAAAAATGTATTTTTAAAATTGTTCAATTCAAAAATCACTCTCGCCATTCCTAGCCAATCCCCTCCTAAACTCATAAAATAATGCTAAACGCGCGAGGCCGTAATGACGGTGTTGGGCACTAATGGTGGGAGACTCCCATCTAATAATACTGTAACTTTATGATAAAGTGACCCATGAGAGACGACTTTCCTTTGACACCGGTGTCACCATTAATCAGGCGTGGATCACTACAACAACTCTGATGCCTCAAGGTCTTCGTACTCGCTCAAAGGCAGGATCGTCAAATTAGCATCTGTGAACTGAAATCCACCGCAAATTGTTAAATTGCCAACGTAACATTTCTAAAACTCAAACAAAACCTTAACCAAACCACCTCCAAAACGGGTTTATTGGTTTCGTTGACAATCGATTTGTGAACAGTGATGACACATCATCCTTCGACAAAGAACTCGCAGTAGTTTGGCGGACCGTCAAATTGCACAGTTGTTGGACGAACGGAACATCAACCAAACATGCAACGGTTGGCGCACCTGCCGTTTTGTGCTGCATCCCGGCTCATCGATGCCAATTTGACGATCCTAATTTTAGCTTGTACAAAGGGCGTCACAACACGGAAAAAAAGATTAGAGAAAATAACCATACGGATACCTGATTTTGGCACCTGCTAGATGTTATGGTAAACTTGACCTTAAGTATGGTACATTTACCGATACTTTGAGTAAATTCGACATGCAATCAGGTAACATCACCTTGTACCTAGTCAAAACATAGTGTACTTCTGGTTAACATTACCATAACATCTAGCAGGTGCCAAAATCAGGTATCCGTATGATTATTTTCACCGTAGTTTTTTTTCCGTGAATGGTTGACCTGTAGCGTCACTCAGTAGACAGTATTTGACAGAAGGTTTTGACGTAAAAGTAAATGATTGACCTGCAGCAGTGGCGTCGCGTGCCATCTGGCAACAATGCAACTAATCCATTTAAACTCATTAAATATATCGAATTTTCCTTGTGCACTGTGCATCCCCTAAATTCGATCTTTTACATGAGTTTAAATGGACAGAATACATTGTTGCCAAATTGCACGCGACGCCACTGACCTGCAGAACTGTTGTTCGAGTTGAAGCTAAGATCCGTGTGTCTACTTTTCCATAATCGACGGTTTTATGTAGAAAGGAACCAACTGCATGGGGAATGATTTGCAGCTGCTTTGTTTCTGAAACAAAGCCGCTCAAGTGTCTTTGATGGCAGGCAACCTTGCGCTGGCAGCGTTCCTTGAAAATTCGTAACAGCTGTTGAGAAACTATCAATTCGCGAGCACAGACCCGACCTTCCCTCAAACGGAACCTTATCGGTTGCCGGTGGACGAAACCAATATAAACCGTATAATTTTACGATAAAAATAATAGTCTATATTTCATTCGAATAACCTGCGCATTGTGGACAAGTGAACCGGTACGATGCTATCAGCTCCGCTCAACCTTTCATATACTACACCCTTTCGAATACCCCCCCCCCCTCCCCTTTTGAACAATTTGCATGACAGGCGAAACTGAATTGGTCTTGTAGCCTTAGACTAACATTTAATGGCGCTCAACGTTTCTCGCTGGAAGAAATATGTTATGGCCGCTGACATTTCCAAGGTATGGATAAATGTTTTTGAGGTAACCGCGCAGTAATGGAAAATCTGTAAGAGTCCGTGTTCGGAAAGGAAGTCCTTTGCCGTCAGAAATGCAGTTAGTCAGTTGGTTTTCGAAAGTGGGCAATGGAGCTCTTGCAAACTTTTGCTGTCAGCAAATGAGTAGTTCAGTCTGATGTAATAACCAGCGAAAATCACGAAAATCACACTAAAAAAGTATAAAATTCTGTAACAAACTCACAAAACTGCTACTAGGGCAAGTTCGTAATGGCGGTTCAACGCAGGTTTCATGGGAGATTCCCAAGGTTATAGATTAAAGAGGTATGCTCATCTAACTTCGCGCCACAAAGTCAGTAGCGCGCAGTTCAAAATCCAGATCCAAGATGGCCGGAAAAAGCAGAAAACATTGTATACTCTTTCCAGAAAACGTTGGGCTCCGTCTCCATAAAAGCAGAAAATAGTACGATGTTTTCGGGAAAGAGTATACAATGTTTTCTGCTTTTTCCGGCCATCTTGGATCTGGATTTTGAACTGCGCGCTACTGACTTTGTGGCGCGAAGTCAGATGAGAATACCTCTTTAATCTATAACCTTGGGAGATTCCGGTCTATTATGTCACTTTCTCTACAGAAACACAGAGTTATGTCTCAATTTAGATGGGAATCTCCCATGATACCTACGTCTCTCCGCCATTAAGCCCGATTTTGAGATGGAATTTCGTGATATTTTAGTGGCACTCGTCGTCATTTTCACAGGTTTTTATGCAAGAATCAACTCTTGAATCCCCTGTAGCAAAAGTTTGCAAGAGCCTCATTGCTTGCAATGTCTCAAATGTTGAGTTCATTTGAAAACTGATCGAGGAGGCCGTTCTAGACAAAGACGTCTAATATTGTATAGACAGGGCGTGATTCCCGTCAAATATGATCGATCAGTAGAAAACCCAAAGTACTATGACTTTCAAAAGAAAGTATCCTGGACCCTGGTAGAAATTTTCAGTCCTCAATTTCTTGACCAGTTTTGAAGAACTTTGCAGTTTTCAGGTGACATAATCACCATTGGAAAGTGTATGTTAAAAAAGCCAAAACGTTTTCGAAAATAAGGGAGAAAATAATTATCAAGGCAGTTTCTATCAAAAGACTTTCTTTTGAAGGTCCTAGTTTACTATGTGCTAGGGATTTCGAAAATACAATTAAGTAAATGGGAGAGAATTAATTTTCTTGAAAATTAAAAGTACCGAGAAAAAAAAATTCAGGCTAAAATTTTAAATAGAGACCTCAAAGATAAAAAAAACTCGATCTCCGAGTAGTTTTGAAAAATGGGAAAAATTTAACAGATAATCCTTTATGACTGACATTATTTGAATTTTGAGTTGGATGGGGGTAGGTACAGAGAATTGACAAGCTCGCTTATTGACGGCTATCCTTAAGACTTTTCGTTCATTGCCTTTCGATGGTATTGAAAAATGGGCTGGTGTTCCTTCAATACCCGGCCCACTTTTTAGATCCTCAAGAACGGAATGAATTAAAATCCTACCCTTATAATGGCATCCTTCCCTCAATTTTCCGTGGTTTCACCGCCATAAAATTTTAAAGAACGCTCCAAAATATACTGCCTTTTCATATTAGTAGGCCGAAACGAAACTACCGGCAGGGGTCGACGAAATGACGGTATGTGATCCCACGACCCCTGAAACCTCATGGAGGGTCCAGGCTGTAGAGAAAGTGAAGAATATTATTAAAAGATGTTTAAATGCTCTCGCGTCCCCGCGACAAACTGCCCGAGCCAAAACAGATTTGGGATCCTTTTTACTCAGTTAAAAGGGGACGAACGAGAATCGGCCTCAGCCATTGGCGGATGCAGGAATTTGTCTCTCTCTCTCTCTCCTCGGTCATTTGAACACAATGTGTTGGAAAAGGATAGCAGAAGGGGCCATCACGTGACTATAGCCCCTCTGTCCTTTTCTAACGCATGCGTTTAAACGAGAGAAGAGAGAGAGAGAAAAACAAATTCATGTATCCGCACATGGCCTCAGCGGTGACGGGAGCGGGAGGCAATATCGGACTCTTGGCGCGATTAATAACCTCGGCTAAATGGCGCGTCCTGCGGTGATGTGCTCCGTGTGTGGTATAACGTCAAAAGTGAAGGCGCAAAATGCTTGCGTCATCATGTAAGCCTCTCCCCCCGGCTGCGTCACGCGTGCTCTCCTCCTGGCCCACTCGATTTCGCGCCCCGCATATTAAGACCCCGCCCATGCTCAACGGTTTAGCGCGACATGAAGCAATCCCTACTAAGCGAACGGTTCTGCAGACTTTTGCTAACGAAATTTCACCATAAACCGCGCTCATAACTTTTCGGTGAATTTTGATTTTTTGACTAACAAAGTCAACTAAAATTTTGCACAATAGCGTGATATTTAGCACGCTACATCCGGCGAATTTAGTCTCTATTTTTCGTTTAGACTCAATTTTACTTCGGAAAACTGAAATTTTCTGCACCTAATCTTAAATTTACGATCCAACAAAAACCAAGTGAAAACTAGGAAAGTTGTGAGAGAGCCGTAGAAGCTGGAGGAAAACTGATAACAAATTCGACTGAAATACCCTCTAGTCAATCATTAATCCGTAATTTTAAGATGTTTCGGGATAATTTGTCACACGTTCCCCATAAGGAGAATCTGTTAGCATCTGTCTTATCCATAAGAAAAGTTCGTTAGCAAATGTCTGCTGTTCGTAAAAATCATACCCTACTACCTAGTTTTGTTGCGAATTCTTGCTACAAGGATAGGGCTGTTGAGGAAGTTTCCGCGGAACAAGAGACACCGAACATTTCTGACCAATTGATCAGAGTCAGGTCTCTTCAGACGATCAAATTGGAACCTCAAAGTACATAGGCTGTCCTAAAAGTAATGCAACGGTCGACTTATTGAGCGAAAGAAAAAAGCCAGCAAGTTTCGGTTTTCGGATTCGTGTGGGCAAAATCATAATTTGTTTGACAAATTCATGGTAACGGCTGTAGACGCGTTTCTAGCGAGATGAGTTACTATGCTCCGCAAGGTGGAAAAGCCATAGCGTTTTTACCATGGCGGGGGCTATTGCGAGTAATGCGAGTCCAGCCTGCCCTGCCTGCCACTCCACCATAGACGTAGCAGTGGCGGCTCGTGAAATTTGGCAACCGTGTCCTCCTCCTATTTAACCAATGTAAAACAATCGATTCTCCCGAAGGCTGTCAGCCTCCGCAAGAATCGATTATTTTACCTACGTTTAAATGGAAAACTTGCATGGTTGCCAAATATCACGAGCCGCCACAGAGACGTAGCCAGGAATTCGTCTTTCTCTCTCTTTGTTAGTTGGACTGCATGTGTTATAGAAAAGGATAGAATCAGGGACTGAAATCACGTGACAGCCCCTGCCCCTGTAGCCATCCTTTTCTAACACATGCGTTTGAATGGGCTCAGATAGAAGAAGACAATATCCCGGATACAGCTAAACACACCACTGCTTCTTCCGTACCGCCCACCAGGCCATGAACGAATTTTTCACCTAAAATATCCCTTTCATTCCTTTCAAAGATCAGAGCTGCCGTTTTGCGTTTAATAAATGACATTTTTCAATTCATCCATGATTCCAGCGGTTGAGAAAATAATACACGATTCAGTTCAGTGTATAACTGATATGCAATACACGAAAATACTCGCATCTGTAATATTTTCTTAACCGGTGGAGTATGGTCGATGACTTTAAAAAACTTGCGGATATTTTAATTAACGGCGTTTCCAACGAATGAGAAAAGATTACAGATGCGAGTATTTTTGTGCATTACATTCATACACTGAACTGAACTGTGCAATCTTTTCTCAACCGGTTGAATCTTCGATGAATTGAAAAGTGCCATTAATTATACGCAAAATGGCAGCTCTGCTAAAGATAACACATTACATGACATTTGGGTCAAAATTGAGGATGCTATTTCAAAAACACCACAAAATTTTCAAAACTTTTGGAAGCTCTGGGTCGGGGGTGGAGAGTATTTTCGGACACATGTTTCTCAGGAAAATAGTTAAATTTTGGCCTGTGGATTACATGGTAAATAATATGTACCCTCATTTTCGAAACACCCTGTATATACAAAGCGGCAGCTGTGACGTATAGTCATGATTACTAATTTTCATTACTATCCTCACAAAACCATTTTCGTGAGGAAGACATTGTAAAATCCGTTGTACCAATGCTCGCATAATTTTCGCTATCCGAAATGAAGAAGTTTTCTGACCGTCCGGGTCCTCCCCCCCCCCCTCTTCCGCCTCACCTGTTTGAATTCCGCTGCTCAACTTGAATGGTCCACGCTAAAAGCCCCGTTGGAGGAAGCAAGTTGAGAGCCTGAGGAGAGGGAGGATTATTCCAAGTTTCGCCCAAGTAAAGGTGAAAAGCGCCCCATATCCTCGGCAGCAGCTCAGAAGATTAACAATTAACACCGGGTTAAACCAAGCGAGAGCGGCTCATTTGTTGTCAGTCGGTCGCACAATGTTGCCAAATCACAAGCTCTTGCAAAGTTTTGCTACAGGTGATTTGAAGAGTTGATTCTTGCATTTATACCCGTAAAAATGACGATGAGAGTACACGAATAGATTACAAAATTCACTCTTAGAATCCGGCTTAGTGGTGGAGCGACGCAGGTAATATGAGAGATTCCTGTCTAATTTGAGACATATATCTGCGTTTCCGTAGAGAAACTGACATATTAGACAGGAATCTCCCATGATACCTGCTTAGCTCCGCTATTACGATCTAGCCATTTCAGCTGTTTTCTGAGTTTTTTACTGAGTTTTATACTTTTTTAGTGTGATTTTCATGATTTTTGCTGGTTTCTACATCAGATGTAACTATTCATTTGCTTACAGCAAAAGTTTGCGAGAGCCCCATTTTTATCAAGTCATCGTGGAATTTTACCTGAAAAAGGTATTTGAACCAGCACGATTATGCTGGAATTTTAATCTTTCTGCTTGGTTCGGAATGAAATTTTTTCGCCTTTTCCTCTAATAAGTTCTGACCAACCTACACTTCATTCAACCTCACGGCAGATTCATTTTACTAATTAGGTTAATAATAATGAATTATTATGAATTATTATATTAGGTCTGATGGATATTTTCCAACGAGTGTGCAAAATACCCATAGTTATTATTCATCTTTATCGTTGGCTGAGTTCAGTGGCGGATTTGGCAACCATGCAACTCCATTAAAATACATATAACATAATCGATTCTCCTGGAGGTTGTCAGCCTCCTCAAGAATCGATTTTTTAGCACAAGTTTAAGTAAATGGAAAAATAGCAAGGTTGCAAAATATGCACGGGCCGCCACTGGCTGAGTTTGTGATCACACTTTTCGTTTCCAGTAGCTTTTTTTGGTCTGAAGTATCGAGAAAAACCAACGAACTAGAGCGATAAAGGGGTCCATACATGTTACAAGTCCTATCTCGAAGTGAGGTAGCATGAGCGATCTGATTCTGGTTTGTTTGCGTCACATTTTGTTAACCTTAAATTGAAAATTCTAACTTATCCAGTGGAAAGTGATTTTAAATGAAAATACAAGTGTTTTAGAGTGGCTATCTGGACACAGAATTCTAATACAACTATCAAGGTGAGAAAAGTTTGCATATTTCTGTTATGCCAGTTTCTTTTTTCGTTCAAATCCTTCCAGAAGAAACAGTTACATCAATTTCTGTGTCCAGATAGCCACTCTAAAACACTTGCACCAGTTTCAAATGTATCTGTCACATTTTTTTTTTTTTATTATTAAATTTGAAGGTTAAAAAAAGTGAGGCAAACAAACCAAGCCTGTGTGAAAAACGTTCATAAGAGATTTCGACCCTGCCTCCGTGCTGCCTCAAAACAACGCCCCACAAATCCTCTCTATCGCAATAGCTCGTTGAGAAAATCCGAAAAAATTCCATCCGGCAACAAGCATTATTGTTCCACAAATTTGACTGTCGACTGAGAGAGAGAGAGAGAGACAGAGAGAGAGAGAGAGAGAGAGAGAGAGAGAGAGAGAGAGAGAGAGAGAGAGAGAGAGAGAGAGAGAGAGAGAGTCTAGTGGCTTGAAGTTCTACTGCTATGATAAAGTTGGAGAAAAAAATGAAAGGGAATCTAACTGGGTTACGTAGTAAGCACGAAAAGTGCGCCAAGAGCTTAACTACTCACGTTTCGCAGATGATAAATTTCTGAACGAGGAAGTTAGTGGGGTTCTTAAGAACCTTTTTTCCAGACAGAAGAAAAACTTTTCCAATGTGCTCTTGGTTTTAATTTCTACCTTTCGCCGCCCCACGCCCGCCCTGACTCCAGGCAGAGTCCTTCGTTCTTAATTCAGCATCACAGCTCGGAGCAGCAGTGGATATCGCATCACATTATTAATTGTTCGAAAGAAAAAGATAAACATCGTTTGCTACTTAACGCAGATTTTTTTTTTTTTTTTTTCAAACGCAGTGGAAAATAGATACACTGGTTTGAATGACCTGCTGCTTTTGTAAAAGGAGTGTACTTGGTGTCCAATTATGTACGTCTTGGTTTTTTGGCGCATCTGACGATAACTCGATGCAATGCAAAGTCAGATCCAAGAATTTGTATTATCTAGTTCTGTTCTGTTCATATCTATCATCTATCATCTGTTTTCCCATTTCAAATAACGTTGGCGGTGCCACGGAAGAGCAGAGAGGGCGTTTGGAGAGCCCTGCGCCCTGTCAGCGTTTGAAAGCCCGTCAAAAAGATGGGTCTGCTCGTAGGTTCGTTTTCCCATTTAAAATAACGTCGGCGGTTCCACGGAAGAGCAGAAGGAATGTTTTGAGAGCCCTGCACCTCGTCTGCGTTCGAAAGCCCGTCAAAAAGATGGGTCTGCTCGTAAGTTCGTTTTCCCATTTAAAATAACATTGGCGGTGCCTCGGAAGAGCAGAGGGGATATTTTGAGAGCCCTGCGCCTTGTCTGCGTTTGAAAGCCCCTCAAAAATATGGGTCTGCTCGTAAGTTCGTTTTCCCATTCAAAATAACGTTGGCGGTGCCACGGAAGAGCAGAGGGAATGTTTTGAGAGCCCTGCGCCTTGTCTGCGTTTGAAAGCCCCTCAAAAAGATGGGTCTGCTCGTAAGTTCGTTTTCCCATTTAAAATAACGTTGGCGGTGCCACGGAAGAGCAGAGGGAATGTTTTGAGAGCCCTGCGCCTTGTCTGCGTTTGAAAGCCCCTCAAAAAGATGGGTCTGCTCGTAACTTCGTTTTCCCATTTAAAATAACGTTGGCGGTGCCGCGGAAGAGCAGAGGGAATGTTTTGAGAGCCCTGCGCGTTGACAGCGATTAAAAGCCCACCAAAAAGACAGGTCTGCTCGTAAGTCTGTTTCCCCATTTAAAATTACATTGGCGGTGCCCTGGAAGAGCAGAGGGGGCGTTTTGAGTACCCTGCGCCTTGTCAGCGATTAAAAGCCCACCAAATAGACAGGTCTGCTCGTAAGTCTGTTTCCCCATTTAAAATTACATCGGCAGTGCCCCGGAAGAGCAGAGGGGACGTTTTGAGAGCCCTGCGCTTTGTCAGCGTTTAAAAGCCCATCAAAAAGACAGGTTTGCTCGTAAATATGTTTTTCCATTTAAAATAACGTTGGCGGTGCCCCGGAAGAGCAGAGGGGACGTTTTGAGAGCTCTGCGCCTTGTCAGCGATGAAAAGCCACCAAAAAGACGGGTCTGCTCGTAAGTCTGTTTCCCCATTTAAAATTACATTGGCGGTGCCCCGGAAGAGCAGAGGGGACGTTTTGAGAGCCCTGCGCGTTGACAGCGATTAAAAGCCCACCAAAAAGACAGGTCTGCTCGTAAGTCTGTTTCCCCATTTAAAATAACATTGGCGGTGCCCGGAAGAGCAGAGGGGACGTTTTGAGAGCCCTGCGCCTTGTCAGCGATTAAAAGCCCATCAAAAAGACAGGTCTGCTCGTAAGTCTGTTTCCCCATTTAAAATTACATCGGCAGTGCCCCGGAAGAGCAGAGGGGACGTTTTGAGAGCCCTGCGGGTTGACAGCGATTAAAAGCCCACCAGAAAGCCAGGTCTGCTCGTAAGTCTGTTTCCCCATTCAAAATTACATTGGCGGTGCCCCGGAAGAGCAGAGGGGACGTTTTGAGAGCCCTGCGCCTTGTCAGCGTTTTAAAGCCCATCAAAAAGCTGGGTCTGCTCGTAAGTCTGTTTCCCCATTTAAAATTACATCGGCAGTGCCCCGGAAGACCAGAGGGGACGTTTTGAGAGCCCTGCGCCTTGTCAGCGATTAAAAGCCCACCAAAAAGACAGGTCTGCTCTTAATCCTTTTTCCCCTTTTAAAATTACATTGGCGGTGCCCTGGAAGAGCAGAGGGGACGTTTTGAGAACCCTGCGCCTTGTCAGCGTTTAAAAGCCCATCAAAAAGATGGGTCTGCTCGTAAGTCTGTTTCCCCATTTAAAATTACATCGGCAGTGCCCCGTAAGAGCAGAGAGGACGTTTTGAGAGCCCTTCAAGTCCACCATAATGGCAGGCCTGCTCGTAAGTCTGTTTTCCCGTTATGAATAACATTGAAGGTGCCCCGAAAGAGCGGAAGGGACGTTTTGAGAGCCCTGCGTTCTGACAGCGATTGAAAGTCCACCGAAAAGACGGGTCTGTTCGTAAGTCTATTGTCTCATTAAAAATAATATATACGGTGTGCTGGAAGAGCAGAGGGGACGTTCAGAGACCGTGTGTGCGTGTGCTGTGTCAGGGTTTAAACGCCCATCAAAAAGACAGGCATACTCGTAAGTCTGTTTTCGCATTTAAAATTACATTGGCGGTGCCCCAGAAGAGCAGAGGGTACGTTTTGAAACCCCTTTACCTTGTCAGTGTTTAAACGGCCATCAAAAATACAGGTATTTGCTCCTCTCTTTTGGATACAATACATGTGTTAGATTATGACAGAGATAGATACTTAATTCATCTAGTGGCCAACGAAACCTTTTGACATCCTTTTCTAATTTTTAACACTTGTGCTCTAATGGCATGAAAGAGAGAGAGAGAATCGAAGAATGTCAACTTCCTTGACCCGTCACTGGTTCGTATCAATGAGTTTGTCTCCCCCCCCTTCTTCCTCTCTATCGCTCTCTCACTCTTTTTCCGTTTGAACGCATGTGTTAGAACTTAGAAGAGGACGAAGACAGGGGTTATTACAATCACGCATTGCACGGCCTTCTTCTGTTGTCCTTTTCCAACAAACATGTGATCAGATGGTGAGAGAAAGAGACGAAAAAATATTTAGATCCTCCTTTGATGTCCCTTGATGCAATCTTACCAAAGTGTGGAAAGTGCCCTATTTGGGCAGTTGCAAGGGTCTGAAATTGTTTGTTTTTTTTTTATGAAGAAAATGATAGTACTTGATAAGCTGAGAACAATGGTACTTTTGGTGTTTTCCTTAGTGTCCCGGGTTGAGAGATACACACCTGTAAAGTTGTAAAAAATTGTGTACGTACTGACGTTACTATGCGGAGTTCCCATTTTAAACAATGTATTTTGGGCCAAAATCTCATCTTCGGAACAATGATACTTAATTGGAAACCTAATGCATATTTGTTCTTAGCTCATCATGTACTTTGATTTTCTTTATAAAAAACAGAACGTTTCAGAGTTTCAGACCCTTGCAACTGCCCCATTATATTGGGTATAATTTTAGGAAGACCAATAAGTACGATCGTGACTTAAATATTTTCGAATAGTTCCGTAAGCGCACTTATACAGGAACGGCCTCATTTCCCTAAGAATCAGTAGCGCACCGAGAGTTTCTTCATCTCTCTCTTTTCTCCATTAAGAAACGTATGTTAGACAAGGATGGATAAGGGGATAAAACCCCCTCCTTCTGTCCTTTTCCTACTCATACATTCAAATGGGAAATGAGAGAGATGGAAGATATCCTGGTTGCGCCAGTGCTAAGAATAGTGATGACGAGGGGTTGTTCTTTAGAATTAATAGTGTCTCTCTCGCCTTTGAAATTAAATTTTTGTTATTTTTCTATTTTTTTCTTAATTATTTCTTTCGAGTTGTTAATGGCTATGATTGAAGCCGAAACACCCTCACTAACCTGCGATATCCAGCTTTCTACCTGGTGTCTTGATTTTTTTTTGGCTTTTTGTCAAGTCGTGTCTCGTCTGTTCTGTGTTTCACTAATCAGTTAACACAGTTCAAGATTAGGAGGTGAAGTTGAATTTCATATATTTGATTAAATTCCATTTTCGTGGTGTGTGTTCTACCTCATTAAAACAGACCCTCTTCACCGTATCATCAATCATCCGAAGTTTCAAATGTTTTCATTTTCACTTTTCCCTCCTTACTGCGGGCTTTTATTTTCGACCTAGGCGAAGCTAGCTGCGAAGGAAAACGGAGTCTCTTTTGATTCCGACTCCGCCCATAGCTGTAGACAGGATATTGTATTTCTCGCTCTTTGCCTATTTGGAGGCATGTGTTAGACAAGGATGGATATGGGGGCTGTCACGTTACTTCAGCCTCTGTTTCTGTCCTTTTCTAACACATTCGTTTAAATAGGCTAAGAGAGAGAAAGGACAATATCCTGGCTACGGCTATGACTCCGCCTTTGTCTTTAAAATGCTATGTTTCCCTCCCAGAGACTACTAAGCCTAAGAGATATGGCACTTCCTATTTCCGCCGTGTTAAAAAACCGTTGGCCGGGCTCCGTAAAAAACGCCTGCAGAATGGCCGTGATACAACGTGCAGTACGCTGGTGACCGTAAACATTGTTGTTATTCATGTTGTTGGAAATGAGGTTAGATTCTCTGCAGCACCTAAATGTTTGTCATTTAATGGCCGATGGGATGATTAAAGTGACTTAGATTTTCAGATTCACGTACAAAATATACTCAGAGCTCATTAAACTTCCCAAACACTTTATTAATCTTATTAATTTAGTTAGTGGCGTTGCTGTCAAATCTCATTCAAACAACAACAGTAGTAACAATGTTTACGGTCACCAGCGTACGCCACATTGCATACTTCGTAGGAGTCGAATAACACTTTTGAATCGTTTTGCCATATCTCTTTAGGCTTAGTAATCTCTGCTCCCTCCGTAGTTCACATATATCCTTCTTTGTTCATAAAATAAGGGGCGTAATTTTGAAGAAAGCGAAGGGCCCGGAGGAAATGCTCACCATCTTTTCCTCAACTCTTAATTCTTGTTTCAATAACTACGTTTAAACTTTTGCCTTGCTGATCAGGTTAAACTCGTAGGCGCATATTGCCTATCTTCCTGTTTCCCAGGCAACCAACGAATCGAGAATATCGCGGGTGGTAGCCGATAATTTGAAACGTTCAAGCCGGAAAATCAAAGTATTACTACTCAAACCGTCATCCCTTTCGAATCTTTACTTCTCTTTCTTGGTTGCCAAGTTGATCAGAGGATATTGTTGGTAGTTCGAGTCTGTTCCGATGTATAATAAATAATCCTTCTTTTATGATAATGGGTCTGTTGCGTACTATGTTGCTACAGCAATATGACACATTCATTCTAATGTATTTGGCAAGTATAATGATGCAAAATCCACTCATTTACTCAGAAAATCACTTCCATTTTAAACAATCCGCACTGCACTAGACACTATTATCACCGTCATTCAACTAAGTACATAGACGGAACCAGCGCGTTTATGTAAACATTATATAAACTTCCAACCCCCGTAAGACCCCATTAAGTTTGTTATTGATGTAGGACAAGTGCTGTGATAGTTTCATGAAGTATGTATTTTCATGAAACATTATAGATCTCTATGAAATTCTTCCGGATTTTTATGAAAATTTCCGTGGAAATCCGTAAGATTTTGCCATGATGTTCCATGTAGATCCATGATTCGTTGACATTTGGGCACTGAACTGTCTGAAACATTTTTGTAGGGTACATGGTACATATTTTGTCAAGAGCGCATTTTCACACTATGCTCTGTAATTTCAAGGGGCAGAGATTGAAGAGCTGTACTTCATTTTTGTCGTCTGAAATTCGGCAACAGTGCGTTCATCGGCGATCCGAGCTGTTGATTTAGTTTGACGCGGCTTGCCGGATGACGGGCCCCAAGTCCAGAACTTTTGAAAGAAGTTTGAAAGAACAGTTACATGATCGAAGTTTTACGTCCTCCGTGAACTGAACTGGACGATCCCCAAGAGGCACTAACTCAAGCTCCCTCTATTTTTACGGTAAATATTCTCTCCTCTTTTCCATGCTTAAATCGATGATCATCGAGCGATGTGCGTGAGAGCATAGCTCAAACTTCCGCAGTTAGTTTTGAAGCTTCCATCTCGAAGGAAGTTTCGAGCCCGTAAGCTGTAAGAGACCAGAGACTTTCGAGATGAATTAATTAATTTTGCATCCACTTTTTTACAGTGGGCGGGGGGGGGGGGTCACTTCACGCCAACGGAGGGTCAGTAGCACAAGAAATGCTACTCTTATTCTGGACTCGAAAGAAGAAGAGGAAGAAAATGTAGCGAGAAAAAGAATCTTTATTAAAGCATTTAATATAAGTTTTATTTCAGAGAGATATAACCAACCAGCTGTAATTTTTTATATAGTCAGTAAGCATATTTTATAAAAAAAAAAAAAAAGGTCACTTTATTACTGTCGAATCAAATGGGTGTCCGTCATCTTTGGATTCGAATTTCCTGACCCGGTTACAGTTTACGAAACCTACCTAGCTAGGTAGGTTACGGATTCGTGAGCAGGTCACAAAAATCTGGGACAGGAATAATTTTAATATGTGTAACAATATATTTATCTGCAATCAACATGGTATAAAATGATGTTTCATAACATTAAAATTACCTGCAAAACAAAATTGACGAATATTAAACAAATAATCAAGCATACTATGCAGGCCCCAAGTGACCAAACCGTGACCGAACCCGGTTACTATAGATGAAATTTGCTCAGTGGTTCAATTAATTGATCATTATTGGTCTTCTCTCTCATTCCTAAACCAGAAACCTATATTAAAAAAAAAAAAAAAAAAAAAAAAAAAAAAAAAAAAAAAAAAAAAAAAAAAATCGATTATTTTTAATTTTGGCGTAATGGGTCTGTTGCAAACTTTTGCTACAACGATAAAGAGTGTTTCATCATAGGTAAAATCGCCCTAAAAGTCCATTGGTGGAATCAGAAAGCCATGAAATGCCATAATAAACTCACAAGAGACGTTTAATGAAATCCAAGATGGCGGTAAAATATCGAGCTGCATGCACCACGAACATCCAAGGATTGCTAACGTTGACAACCTCATAGCTTCAGAGGTTATGTGTTTATTTACTTTTTGATTGGGTGTGATCGATATTGAGAGGTTAGCTATCCTTGGATGTTCGTGGTGCATGCATACAGGTTGCTCGATATTATACCGCCATCTTGGATTTCATTAAACGTCTCTTGTGAGTTTACTATCGCATTTCATGACTTTCTGATGCCACCAATGGACTTTTCGGGCGATTTTACATACGATGAAACACTCTTTATCGTTGCAGCAAAAGTTCGCAACAGACCCATTCTCAATTATTATTCGCCCTTTTACTACTAGGTTACGAAAATAATATCCACCGGGCTCACTCAAATTAAGCGGTTAGTTAAATATTCCTACTCCACAGTGTTGGTTTTGCCTATGCTATGAAATGAAGGCGGTCTACGATACGCAATTAATTATTAAGTAAGTGTCAACAACTTGGAGTAGCTTCTGTCAATGAAAAATTGAAATGTTGTTGAAATGTGAAGGGAAGGATGCCTTGTGTTTACGTGTCATGCGGATTGCGTCGATGCAGGACCTAAGTCCTTGTACCCTTTCTTCTCTTTGAGTAGAGTCCAACGTGTTTTCCTCTAAAATTCTGAATATTTATCCTTATAGTGACTGTCCCGAACGGAGGAGGCAAGCGTCGCTAGTCGTGTCGCGTCGCGTCGCTTTGAACTGCGGGGTGGGGTGAAGGGTCCAGTTAATCAGTGGAGCAGATAAATCAGACGTAAAGTTGAGCGCATCTGTTATTTGCATGGGGGATACCGGATAGCCGAAATCGTTTAGCCGAAATTAATGAGCCGAGCTGTATCCCGCGTCCGTCCCATCTCAAGGTGATGATTATCCCCCCTCCTCTCTCTCCACGCCCCACGCCTCTGTCCATCAACCCTTCAGAATAACGATATTATTTGACGCCTCCCCTAAACTCTCCCTCCCCCTCTTAACTCCTCATCTGAATCCATCCACCCTCCTCTCTCCCATCAAGGGCCGAGACAAATGACACCTTCACCAAAGGGACGCGGTTGACAGGTATATTATGAGACATCCCGTCCCTTTCCGTCGCCCCTTTCTTCCGTGTTGTCCCACTAGCCCCGTCCCTGTCGTTGCGCCGGATTGTGGTCCCTAGTTAATTTTGAATTACGGTCAGATGACCCTAACCGACGTTTGATTGGGTTCCGACTTTATTAGGATAACTCGTGCTTTGATTGGTAAATGAGTGGCATCGATCACTAGAAGTCGTGGTGAAGGGATGGTGAGGTGGGAGGTCAAACACAGATCTATGATTTTAAAAAAAGGGGCTCATCAATCGGTCTTTGCTCCTCCCCAAGCGAAATCTGAAATGACGCAAGTAACGTTGCATACTATACGGGCTCTAACTGCAGAGGGGCTATTCTGTGATTTAAGTGTTGTCTTATCCAGAATAGAAGAAGTGAAGCACGTGTATGTACTGTCGGCGAATTAAAGATTGTCGCGAGATTCTCACACATTTTCAGTGATGGTTGTGAGTATATGGGACTGATCTGCAACGGCTTTGCCGCCTAACCCGCTCTGGCCTCTCCCCTTCAAAGTGTAAGGAGTATGAAAAGTGGCCGAACCGGAACCTTGAAGGTGAAACTTACTATCTCGTGAAAATCTCACGGCAATCTTTAATTCGTCCATAGTACTTTGACCTGCAAAAGAAAGTACCCTGGTTGACATTTTCACTCTTTTAAATCTTGGCAATCTTCAAATAATTGTGCAGTTTTCAAGTGTTTAAGGACTAATTAGAACGCCCCTCTTGAAGTATACGTCATGAATTATCGAAACTTTCATTGAAAATAAAGGACAAAAAGAGTAAGAATTTCGACCAGGGTATATTCTTTTGAAAGTCATCGTACAATATGAGCGACTTCCTACGGTTTCGATTTAACTAAGTAGCGGCTCGTGCAATCTAGTGACCGTGTTATTCTGAAATTTAGCATATGCCACACTATCGATCTTAGATGAGGCGCGTCACCAAAGAATCGATTATTTTACGTAGGTTTAAATGGATAGAATCTACTGTTGCCACCTCACACGAACCGCCGCTGTATTTAACCTCGACTGAAAAATTGTAATCAATTTAACTGAAATCTGTTTTGTGTGAAAGGTAATTGTATTATGGAGCGGCAGTCAGGACACAGCATTAAAAAAAAAAAAAAAAAAAAAAAAAAAAAAAAAAAAAAAAAGTATTTCTGCCTGCATCTGTTGCGTGTCACAGTTTTTTATTTTGGGCTGATGAGGTCCCAAATTTAGTTCAAGATTTTATTTGCTTTGTCAAGTACTCTTAAACAAAAACAAAAAACAAAACAAAAATTAATGGAGAAGAGTCATTGAGCAGAAACCATCGTTACAAAGTTGGTAAATTAGGCGAGGAGGACGGCTGATGGATACTGGTAAAAACAATTTTATTAGAGCCACTGCTGACGGTAATACGGTATCCTAGAAAGGTAGAGAATAAGGGAGGTATAGGATTGTATCAAACATCACTCGTGACAATTGCGGTAGGGTAGGGGGGATGCGTAGAGTGTGGGGGGGGGGGATAAGAAATACTTATTCCTCCTCGGAAAGAAAATAGCCGGAAAATTAACCACGACAAGCTGCTCGCTCCAGTTTGGCAAGTGGTGTGCGACACGGCACCGCACAATCATAGGAATTATTGAACTTCCTGGATGTAATTTCATCAAGAAGTAAATCAAAGATTATGAACAACCGATGACAAGATAACTAAAATATTAGTTTTATTATTAACTTACTGTTAAGTTAAGTCAGATCAATTAGTTTTTTGTTTTTTTGCCAGAAATCACTCATACTGAAACGTCTCTGAAGTGAGAGAGGGGAAAAAATAAACCTTAGGGAATATACCTCACGAACACTTTCTCACATCAAATTTAATCTGGGGGAGATCCGCAGACCCCCCTTCAGTATTCTGGGGGAGACCTCCCAGACCCCTCTTTAATATCCTGCGAGAGACCCTCAGACCCCTTTTTGACATTCTGGGAAAACCCCCAGACCCTATTTTGATATTTTTAACCAAATCTAAAGATCCTTTTTTGAAATATTCAAATTTTTCTTTTGTTTGACCCATTTTCCCATTGTTTTTTATATTTCATCCATAACTAACCTAAAATTTAAAATTTAAAAAAGAAAAAACAAAAAAACAGAAAAAAGTCCCTCCGGGGAATGTAAAAAGCAACATCTCTGCAAAATTTGGATGCATATATGGATCAGTAGTTAAAAAGTTATGCTGGGTTTCACGTTTTACGGCTATAGACAAACAGACAGACAGACGCCTCAGAAAGTTTGTGCATTTACACCTCCAAGCCACATATGGTTAAGTAATATTGAAACTTCATGGATGAATATTCTCTAGGATAGTATTAAACATGATAAGAGCCAATTAATTTGTAATTATCATGGTTTACTTATAGTCCGTTTCATTTAAGTAGAAGCTTGAGCTCTACTCTTTCCCTACGAGTTTTGCCCTCTCTCTCGTAACTGCGATGACTCGAGACCCGTCCCGTCGGTAGGGGTTTCCGCTTCGTCACAATAGACTGTCCTTTGGATAGCTGACTGTCCATTGTATAATCGACGGAATCCCCGACCGATGGGGCAGGTCTCAAGTTTTTTTTTTTTTTTTTTTTTTTTTTTTTTTTTTTTTTTTTAAGTAGCTGCCGAAGCTAATCCCACGTGTTATCCTACGACTTTAGTCCGTTTCATTTAAATAGAAGCTTGAGCTCGACTCTTTCCCCTACGAGTTTTACCCACACTTTACAAGTTTTACAAGTCATCACAGGTACGAGAGTGTGGGTAAAACTCGTAGGGGAAAGAGTCGAGCTCAAGCTTCTATTTAAATGAAACGGACTAAAGTCGTAGAGGGCCAAGGACCGAAACAAGATACCTTATAAATCTCTGCGCCATTGCAATACTTTCTCTAGCTCTACTTTTGTTATTAGTGAGAAAGTAAAAAAAAAAAAAAAAAAAAATAATCATGTCCGCGAAAATCATATTCTTGATCCACTGTGCAGTCGCTGTGGTAGGAAAGTAGAATTGGGGTGGTTTGTGGAAAATCAAATAAAATGGCAGGTGCGCTCTTCTAAAAAAAAAAAAAAAAAAAATCGCCGTTTCTCCGCAACGATAATTTTAGAGACACACAGCCTGATGTTTTATGGTTCCATTTACCGAACACCGTCTTAATTGAATCATTCTCTGGTGCTGTCAGGACCCAAGTCTATTTTAACATGAGCCGTATGATACGTTAGGAAGCACTCATTGCAGGGTTCGTGTTAAAATGACCTTTCGCCTGTTTAGCAGAGAGTGATTCAATTACAAAATAATTAGTCGGATGAACTTGCGGGGCTTTTTAAATGAGTTTCAAAGGAATATTTGACGCGCCAAAGCGCTATGAATGTGAGATACAGATGCAACTGCAAGCCGGTGACGTGGCGCGGCGCGGCGCTGCCATTGTTTACGCGGGATGTTCAAATGAAATTTTAGTCAGCTGCATTTTTGTTTGTTTTGTTTTTGTTTTTTTTTTACTTTCTCGCAACTAACAAAATTAGAAATTGAGAAAGTTTTGCGATGACGCAGATGCACTGAAAAAAAACAGTCATCTTAAGATTTACCATAACTTGGTTTAAATTTTCGACAGTGTAAATTTTACGTTTTTCATGGTTTGAGTTAAAGACTTATTGGTTAAGTTTTAATCAAGACATCTTAAACTCGAACCATTAAAAGCGTAAAATTTACAATTTTCTTGGATTGTCGAAAATTCAAACCAAGTTATGGTAAATCTTACGATAGCTATTTTTCCAGTTGGTATGTCTGTCTGTCTGTACCCCGCATAACTTTTGAACCAATGATCTATATGCATCCAAATTTTGCAGAGAAGTTCATTTTAACATTTCCCAGAGGGACTCTTTCTGTTCTTTCAAAATTTTGAACTGTTAGCAAGTTGTTCAGGATAAAAGGTTTCCTTTAAAATCAATGAGGAAATGGGTAAACAAAGGGAAAAACTTTGAATTTTCCAAACGTAGCTGTTTGAAATTTGATGAAAATTTGCAAAGACATTCTGCAACCAGCCTAGTGTAAAAGAGACTCATTAAAGGGGGGGTCTGGGTGTCTCCCCTTTAATATAATAGGTAGGTCTTGGGGTTTTTAAGAATATTAAAGGGGGGCTTGGGGGTCTCCCCCCAGAGTAAGTTGGATGCGATAGAGTGTTTGTGGCGTGTTCCCTTCAGTTTATTTCTTCAAACCACTGAAACGTTATTCCCTATCAAATTCTTGGAGATTTTAATTATCTACAACGAAAAAACTAAGTGGTAAGATTTATCATAATGATTTTGGCGCCAACCGCCTTCACTCGAATATTTGGTAAACTTGACTTGGCATCACATTGAATGGAACAAACTATTACTTTTCCTTACTTAAAAGCTGTTTCATTCAGATGATGTCCAGCCAAATTTAGGTAATCTTCGAGCGGAGGCGTAAAAATCACGTATCGTGATGGTAAATTTTACCAAACATTTTTGTCTGTGTACCCTCTTGAACGTTGTCGCCACGATACGATGTACGGTCGGTGAATTAAATAATGTCAGTTGACTCCTTAAATTTTGACTCAGTAGGCCACCTGCAATGATTTTATTCATTGTGTTGAGTATTGCAAGTTGCCTATCTAAACCAAAATTTAAGGGGTTAAAGGACATCACTCAATTCGTTGACTGTAACTCTTTAACTTGTCATTTAGAAAGTTAAGGGGGGTCAGACACACCTTTTTTTCAAAAAACGTAATTTCTATTAATTTGATTTTCGTGTAGTGCAGTTATTTACGTTTAATTTAAGACCAAGATCACCTCGATTTGGTGTCAGTGGCGGCTCGTGCGATTTGGCAACAGTGTTTTTATCCCATTTAAATACATGGAAAACAATTAAAACTCGAGGAGGCTGCCAGCATCCGCTTGAATCGATTTTTTACCGAAGTTTAAGTGGGAAAAACCCATGGTTGCCAAATCTCACGGGCCGCTACTGTTTGGTGTGTAGTTTCGAAATTGTGCACTGTTTTACGAGTTTCGAAGTTGTGCACTGTTTTATGAGGAAAGGTTAAGTAACATGAAGGGATAATTTTCATTAACATTCCCCAGCTCTCTCGGAGATAGCTGATTATTTGCTTTCTTTCTAATTGCATTTCCCGAAAACTTTTTTTTTTTTTGACAGCTCTGTACCTTTTTCTCAGGATCTACTGTACCGATTTTCAATTTTTTTTGTTCTCTTCCTTACATTATCCTGCATAAATAGACGGGAGATTTCCTGAAAATGTTGAACATATTATTTTTTATGGGACTGCAAAGGTCAAATTTTTAAAAGAAAACAAACTCCCATCTGAATATGCAGAAAGTTATAAGGAACAAAATGACAAAAAAATATGTAGTTTGATTCAGTAGTTCCTTAGAAAAAGGTACACGAAGTTAAGTGTATTTTACATTGGTCCTTATGGAGTGTCTGACCCCCCTTAAATGCGTCTCATTATCTTGCTTTCTTTTCTTTAACGGAACCATACGTATCTTTTTACTACGCTCACTGTCACCCACGCTAAAAGAATCGAGAAAGAAAATCATTCGTGTTACCTTATACGCACCAATGTTATCTTACAGCTTGCGTTTCTAATAAAGTTGAGAGCAGAATACTCGGCTTATTCAGAACAGATTTAGTGGCGAATTCGGTCACAAAACCATGTGTTGTGTCTAAAGCTCGCCTCCTGGTGCAGCTCTTATCTGGAGATAGCTGTGCAAAATTAAGTGGCCCGCATGACATGACGGAGAGAAAGAGCGCGGCTGAATGCGATGTGAGCACCTAACCTTCGCTTAAGGTGAAGAAGGTTATTTTCGAGGCGGGGGAAGGGGAAGGCGGTGATGCTGACGGTACTTATAGAATAAGAGGGTTACGTGATATCCTAGGCTAGGTGGTCGCGGGAAGGGAGGGGCGGAGGGGCAATTTAAGTCACTGAAAGTAGATATACGAGGTCCAAATTTAACGCGTTTTTCATTTTGGTACGAGCAAAAAGAGTGGTAGTCTAGTATAATTTAAAATTGTCTCTGAGATACAGGGTGGAGCAAAAGTTACGCGCACTCCGCAATGGCAGCACACGGTTTTGCAGTTGCAAGAGTCTGACATTTTTTGTTTTTTTCGTTTGTTTTGTTTTATTAAGGAAATGAAAGTGATTGAATAGCTGAGAACACATTTGTCTTTGGTCCCCCCCCCCTCCAAAGTGCCCCGGTTTCAGAGAAATACTTGTGTCAAGTTTCGAATCTCTGTGTGTGTGTGTGTGTGTGATGTGACGTTACACCTTAGAAATGACATACATCTCATATTGAAACGACCATTTAAAACAACGCCCGTTCAAAACAATGTATTTTTCTTACTGATTTTTGGCCACTTTTGGCTATTTTTTGCCACTTTTGGCTATTTTTTGCCACTTTTGGCCACTGTTGGACGATCTCAGACCACAGTGCGCTCGTAAAATTGTGGGTCAACAATAACATAACAGCGGCAACGCTATGAAGAATGCGGCTCGCCGTAAATCGGAGGTGATCAAAGGTTGATCCTCGTAACTTTCGCGCCACCCTGTATGAGTGTATGCTTGTGTGTCAGTGTAATGGTGTGTATGTGTACATGTTAATGTATGTCTGTGATTGTGCTCGTGGTACCGAACACTGAAATGCAGGTGAATGATTTACATGGTAAAGGTTAGAAATCTCGTGGTGGAGGGGGGTGATGGGGGTGGGGGAGGAGGAGGGGAATCATCCACTCGTCTCCTCTTCGCTCCGCGTTTTCAGTCGCGTCGCTGCCAAGTCGGGCAGTCTGGTGGTGTTTCAAGTTCGTAGTTGTTAAATACAATGAATCAGAATCGTTTTGAAGACGTTTTACTTGTTCTACAGTGAGTGTTAATGGAATGAAGATAATTTGTCTAAATTTTTCTCTCTGGATTCAAGTGACGGGAGAAATTGGGAATGGAAATCCCACGTAGAGTTAACTCATCTTTGGAGTCTCTCACTCGATGTTTCCTGCTCTCACATGAGCTAGTTCCATAATCAATCGATCCGAATTTAGGTGGTTGGTTTTTACGAATTTGCTGCTCTCATAATATGAGCCAGTTGCATAATTTAATCGATCCGAATTCAGGTGGTTGGTTTTTTACGTAAAGTGCCGATCACATGATCGTGAACGCAATAAGTCTGTTGCAAACTTTTGCTGCAGCTATAACTCTGGAGTGAAATCCCTTGACAATCACGATGGAACCATTCATGAGCGCCCACAGCGGGGGGGGGGGGGGGTGGTGAAGATATCAGGAGGGAAAGTATTGATTTTATTTTCTCTAATCACGAATCTGTGCCATCAGTTCTCTTGATAATTTTCAAGGTGAAGTGAACCAGAAAATTGCCATCAAATGTAAGAAAAAAGTGGTCTCATTTTTGTCCCACGATGAAGGGTAAATAGTATCAGAAGCATTAAAAAAATACAAATTACTTGAAAAATATTGGGGTAGGATTTTTTTGTTAAGTAAGGAAACGTCTGGCAACCTCTGGGCTGTTTCCCGCGTTCATTTCTGCCTCGACAATGGAGCAATAGCAATGGGTTTTGTGCGCGCAATAAAGATTAGGGAACCGTCAAAGATCATCTCTCATAACCTTTGCCAAAATGGAAAGGGAGGGGGGAGCGGAAAGTTGCGCCAGACAAAGCAGTGGCGCTCAAAATGTGGTGTCGGAAGCTGCACCCTTTTTTAAGCGTGACAATACAACGTAGTGTAAGATTATTCCGATCGATTTGCTAGAGAAACACTAATATACTACACCCCATCCGATCACGTGACAAAATTGCGATTTATCGCTCCGACCTGATTGTTTTTCCCGTTTTTAATTTGTAGTAAATTTCATGTTGGAAAAAAGTACGAACAATGTCTGTTGTCTGTCCCAAAAAATGACAGAGGTCATACCTACCGAATGCTTATTTTTTCATATTTTTAGCGCTATATAAAACCATTTAAAGTTGGTCGAAAAATTAAAAAAATGGTTCAAAAACTTTTTTCGATAATAATCGCCGGTTTTTTTGCGCCAAATTGTTCAATTCGATTTTTAGAGTAGCCATATTGTGACATTGGCCCCTGATGACGTAGTGGCAATCTTTTGAGGTTAGTGGGCACACAGTGGTGCTGGTTTTCGCGGCTAGAGACTGTCATGCCGGTTGTTGTGCGTGTGCGTATAAGGTATAACTCCGTGTATTGTATGTTAGGGTGCGTGTTGCATACGCCCTTTACGGTTAAAAAAAAAAAAACCCAACACAGACTCAGGCCTCTATACAGTGGCGGAGCTAGAAATCTTTCAAGGAAGGGGGTCATGGCCCAAAGGGGGGGGGGAGCCTTGAACCTACTTTTTCAACAAATCGCCCAAAACTTCCCCGAAAATTCCTTTGTAGACAATGTAAAACTTTGGCTCAAGGGGGGGGGGACTACAGCCCTCTCAGCTCTCCCCTTTGGATCTGCGCCTGCCTCTTTACACAAAGAGAAGACGGGAGACTAGAAAATAGAGTCCTGGCTCATGGCATGCACTCATGCAGCCCGTTATTAGTGGGCCCGAGGAGTAAAAAGTGGATACCCTGATCTTTTCAAAACGTTAACTGGAACCGCGGGCGATGTATATGAAACGATTGAAATGTGAAAACACACTGTCTGCAGTATGTATGGTGCGCTGTAAAGTGAAGCCCCCCGGTGGTAAGATGGTGCTCTACGGAGCCGATCCCAAATGTGGCTGGATGTTCAGTCTATATAAGTAAGTACAAATCTACGCAGAAGGCGGAGAGCAGCCGCGCGATTCAAAAGTAGCGGCACAGCGCACGCCGCACAGTGGAGTTGAATCATAGAATTTACCGGACAAAATTTTCTGGACAAGCGTTGAGAATAAATTATTAGGATCCGTGGTCTCTTTCACCTAAAGATGTAGACTATTATATACTGTTTCACCTACAAATGTTGGCCCATCGTGTTTTGAACTTCAACGTTTTGTTCGCACCTTTTCTTTTACCTAAAGTCTTTTATACACCTAAAATACCTATACATCCATGTTTGATATATCCCTCAGTTTGACATTTGAAATCAGGAACTGTAACATGGGCGAAAAAGTAATGTCGCCAAAACCCAGCTTGTGACCCGTCTATCGATTAAGCTTGGCAAATGGAGTCGATCGCTCTCAAGGGTTTTCATATCTTTTGTAACTGGGGCTCCGTCACGGGCAACTCATGGCTATGTATAACAATGTCAGGAAAATTTCGAGATATTGTAGGAACAAAATGATTTGAAAACTTTTGAGAAGATTATTTAGATTAAGTGGTAAGGCATTTTTAACAGCAGAATAATAGCCAAAAATTTAACATTTGTGATGGATATAGCAACAGAACCCCGATTATTTGTGATGTAATGGTGCCTCTTATTATAATGACTTATGGCATGAAGTGACTCCTCTGTATCTGTTGCTCGTTGGTAACTTTGCAGATTAAAGTGATTTAAAAAAAAATGATTTTGGCAAGGAAACATCAACTCTATAAACCTCTCTCTTTTAAGCTAAAGACAAAACATTTCCGTGTCCAGATTAATCCAAGTTTCTTTTCGCTTTGCGCCGGCCGTCGGCAACCTCGCAGTTACGATTTCGGTGGGATCCTATCCAGTATCCAACTCCTCGTTAAAATATCTTACCACCGCCACTATACCACCCCCTCCTTTTCTCTATTCCCCATTCTTCCCCCTTCTTCCCCCTCCTTCCCCAAGCAAACCCCCAATGGAGGAGAATCCGCCATACCCTACCCGAGCACCCCGACGGCAGCGCAGCGCTCCCGACAGAGGACTCGCATTGTTCATGGGCGCGTGAAAAATAATGGGATTAAACTGATATGACGTGTGTTTCAGTTCTCGTCGAATAACCATTTATACTGGAAAATGCGTAAAGGATGTAAATATGTGTACAGTATGTCTCGCAAGTATTCCACCCTGTCCCTCAACCCCAAAGCTCGTGATCCGTTCCTGCGGAGAAACTTTAACGAGAGGATTTCCGAGCAACGCGACCAATTTAGATTCCCCCCCCCCCTCCAACGAGCAATAGTGATACAGAGGATTTGTGGTGTGTGATATTGAAACTTCACGAAGGCATTCCATGATCGAGATCTCTTATGGACCAGTGGCGTTGCGTGCAATTTGGCAACGGTGTAATGCGTCCAATTAAACCCATCAAAAGGATCGAATTATAGGGTGTTTGGTGAACACCTTCGCATTCGACCTGTTTCGTGGGTTTAAAAGGGCACATTATAACGTTGCCAAATTGCACGCTACGCCACTGTTATGGACGTTTTTCACACAGGCTTGGTTTGTTTTCCTCATTTTTTTTAACCTTTAAATTTAAAAAAAAAAAAAAATGGTGACATACATTCGAAATTGGTTATAAACGGGAGTGCGAGTGTTTCAGGGTGGCTCTCTGGACACAGAAATCGTTATAACTGTTTCTTCTGGAAGGATTTTCACAATAAAGAAACTGACACGTAACAGAAATATGCAAAATTGTCTCACCTGGATAGTTGTATTAAAATTCTGTGCCCAGATAGCCACTCTTAAACGCTTGCACTTTTGTTTAACACCAATTTCCACTAGATTAATTACTTTGAATTAAGGTTATGGAAATGCGGCAGACAAACCAAATTTAGATCGCCCATGCTGTCACACTTTGAGGTATGACTTATCACAGGAAAAAAAAAAAAAAAAAAAAAAAATGTTGATTTTACAGCATAGGGTGTTGAAAAAGTGTGTAGCAATTGTAGCATGTTAGTATGTTGGATTGACAGGCCTGAGCGGTTCAATTAGCACCGGTTTCTGTCGAATTACCTCCTCTGACGGTTACTTTTACAGCTCAGATATGTTGATCCAACGTACTAACCTGCTACACACATTTTTAACACCCTATGCTGTAGAATCAACATTTTTTTATTTTTCTGTGTATAACATGTATGGACCCCTCTATCGCTACAGCTCGTTGGTCCATATTATTATTCCCACTCTCGATTTTAAGGACTGGTCGTGGATTTGCGGGACACCCTGTGCTATAGATGCTTGCTCATACGTACTTACACATTCAACTTGTTTTATGAAATAGAAAACACGGGCTTACGCGAGCCGAGACTGGAGGGACAGGACGCGGAACGGAGGAGGAAGGAACGGTGGAACAGTTGAACGCTTGTCAGTCGGAGCTTTCAGATTTTGGGAATTCCAGCGGGGGGGGGGGGGGGTTCCGTCCACGCATCTCCCGCGCTAAACCGCCTGCTTGGTGCTGGTATTATTCTCCTCTACCCCCACCCCCTTCCTCTCCCATCCTAACCGCCACGCATTTCAGTTCTTCTCCCCTCTCCCATCTCTTCGTCTCGTGGCAAGCCTATCTTTTCAATCCTTGATCTTGAGAGTTGATACTTTGTCGAGCGAAGAAATAATGGAAACAGACGCCGGAGGAGGGAGGAGGGAGGAGGGAAGAGGGAAGAGGGAAGAGGGAAGAGGGAAGAGGGAAGAGGGAAGAGGGAAGAGGGAAGAGGGAAGAGGGAAGAGGGAGTAAATAAACTGTAGGGAATACCCCACCAACACTTTAATTTTTCTCAATTTTCTCGCATCCAATTTAATCTGGAGGAGACCCCCAGGCCCCCCTAACATCCTGGGGGAGACCCCTAGACCCCTCTATAGTATTCTGGGGGTAGACCCCCCTTTGATATTTTTATCCAAATCCGACGATCCATTTTTGAAGTATTAAAATTTTTCCTTTTTTTTAACCCATTTTAATATTTGATTTTAATGGAAACCATTTTTCATCCATAACTAACCTAAAAATTAAAGTTTCAAAAAGACGAAATAAAGTTTCTCTGAGGAATGTCAGAAGCAACATCTCTGCAAAATTTGGATGCATATGGATCAATAGTCAAAAAGTTATGCTGGGTTATGTATGATGAAAGCCAATTATTTTGTAATTATCATGATTTACTTAGTCTTACAATTTTATTCGTGGGCCAAGTATCAAAACAAAATACCTTGAAAATCTCTGCGCCATTGCAATACTTTCTCTATTTCTAACTTTGTTAAATGTATGAGAAAGTAAACAAAAAAATAAGAGAGCACCGTGATAACGCGTGTCACATCACATTCTTTAAACGCCCATTCTTTTTTTTTTATTTTTTTAATTTTTTTTTTTTTTTATTTATTTATTTATTTTTTTTTTATAATTTCCACTGTTTTCAACGAAGGAAAATTTTTACTAGTTTCAAATAAGAAAGTGCGATAAGTAATCGTAGTCTTCTTTTGAGTAATCAGAAGTATTCAGAGCTTTACAAGAATTCTGACTGTCGATACCAGAAAATATATCTGCGAAATAGTTAAATATCCGTCTGGTTGCCATAAAATATACTTTTTTCCCGTGTATGCTCACGGGCCTTAATCCCTAGTCTCAAATTAAGAAAAGATTATATTATTCGATTTAACGGGACCGAAGATCGCAAATCATAATAATGTTTAAAAAAAATTCCCCGAGTCCTCATGTTTCTGTCTTGCTGCTTTTGTTGTGAAGCTTCAATTTTATTTACAAGGACAACAAAGTAAAGAATTCATGCTTCATGAATTTTTCCGCGACTGATTTATTTTATTTTATTTTTTTTTATTCTAATTTTATTTTGAATTAAATTAAATTCTTGTCCTTTTAAGTTAAGCGCGTTCTGGGTTTTTCATTTTATTTTGATTTCGTAAGATTGCTGGCTGTGGCGCGGTGGAGGCAGGACTTCCATCCCTCTCATTTTCCCTATGATCCTGTAAGTTGGAAGAAGATGGAAGAATGGGTTGTGTCTTCTTCTCACTCATACTCGTCTATCCTGTTTGTTTTTATGAGGAAAAGAGAGAGACGGAGGAAATACCTCGTCGCGGCCGCTGTTGCTGGAGACATGCAACAGAGTCTTTGGAGAAAGAGTGAGAAGATATTTTCCAGTGTCGTCTTTTTTTTATTTTATTTTTTTTATTTTCATTTTTTGCGAGGTCTCGAGGAATAGAGAGAGAGAGAAAAAAATTAAAATTGAATCCACCTTCTTTACCGTGGTTTCCTCTCTTTCTACCTTCGAAATACTTCAAAATTAATTTCCTCCGTTTCGTGTTGCTTCTTCCTAGCTGGCTCTGCAATAACAGCGTAATATTTGTCAATATTCGCTTGGGAAGAGCGGGAGGGGGGGGGGAGGAAAAAGTTACGTATTAAAAACAGCTTTGTTGAGCTTCTTTCTAAGATTCTTTCCGTTTTATTAAAAAATAAATAAAAAAGTCCGGCCAAATAATTCGGTCTCCCGTTTTGACAGAAAGACATCGCATGACCTTGACCTGCTGTCTCGTGACGTGGCTAATATAGACTGATTTAGTAGAGCGATATATCGTATCGATTGCCGTCCGAGGGCATCTGGTTTCTAACAAACTGGTTCAATGAAATTTCCCCATGAGCGGATTTTTGAACGGAAATTTTGACAATTAAATCAAGAAATTAATGCTACCTTTTTGCGATTATGAAATTCTCTCGACTCAAAAATGCGTAGATAATTATTCCTGGTGCCTTGACTAAAACTGCCGAAATCAACAAGATATTACAGATTAAACGTTGCATTTGAAGGTTAGATCCCGCCAATTCCACAGCAACTACAATAACATTTGGGTGATTCCAACCTCCAAATGCATTGTTTAATCTGTAATATCTTGTTGATTTCGGCAGTTTTAGCCGTGGAACCAAGCGTAATTAAGGATTTTCGACGACATAGAATTCATAATCGCAAAAAGGTCGCATTAATTTGATTTAGTAGCCTATTTCCGTTGAAAAATGCGCTCATGGGAAAAATACATTGAATCAGAATTTGTTTGGAACCAGAGGGCCTCGGACGGCAATCGATACGATATATCGATCTACTAAACCAGTCGATGTAGAGTCCCTATATGTAGAGAGTTAAGACAAGAGGGTAGTCAACTTCTGATTGGTCGATGAATTTTAGGCTCTACGGACGCCGCCATTGGATGCGATTTTGCACTTTTGTTTTGTTTACCAACGGTCTTTTACAGATAAAAGAGTTAATTTGCGACGAATCTGTTAATTTTAATCATAATGCACCACAAGAGTATCCATAAATCTCAAAAGAATCATTAAAAAGCGTTAATACATGTCGATCAACAAAAGCAGGGAAAGATTACATCGTTTCAAACTTAGCGGAACTGTAATCTTTGCTGTGGAGCAAAACACAACAACGGCCTCAGAATGGAAACAAATGTGCAAAATCGCATCCAATGGCGGCGCCCATGATTTCTCTTGTCTTAACTTTCTACATACAGGGTGTTTTTTTTATCTCCCCCCCCCCTGGTTTTTTTTCTTGCTAATTGAGATAAAATGTTGCGGTTTGGACTATTCTTCATCATTTTGGCTGAATTTTCTTTTTTTGGGGTCGAACCCCCCCCCCCCCCCCCAGCCACCCTAGGGGGCCCCCAGGGGGGCTATCTCAAAAATTTCAAATAGCAACCCCTATCTTGTGATACATCGTTCGAAAGGGCATAAAATTCTAAGACTTTTGGCGGAAACCGGAAGTTGATATCGTTTTTCGTTTTCGATGTATCGAATTTCAAAGTTCGATTTGGACCCATTTTCAAAAAATCGTTACTCCACTTTGGAAAGTCGGAATTGAAAAAACTATGGGTCCAAAATACTCTAAAAAGCAAGTACTTTTCAGATAACGAAATGGTTTTGACATAAAATTTGATTTTAGAGCCCCAAGTTTTTTTAAAAATTTTGCCCCTAAAAGGGGCTATCTTGAAAATTCCCTTCCACGACCCTTATTGAATGATGCGTCGATCAAAAAAGCATAAAAAACTGAACATTTTGGCGCAATCCAGATATCGATATCGTTTTTCGTATTCGAGATATCGAATTTTGAAGATAGGCGAAAATTGAATTTTTAATATTCGATATCTCGAATACGAAAAACGATATCGATATCCGGATTGCGCCAAAATGTTCAGTTTGTTATGCTTTTTTGATCGACGCATCATTCAATAAGGGTCGTAGAAGGGAATTTTCAAGATAGCCCCTTTTAGGGGCAAAATTTTTAAAAAAAATTTGGGGCTCTAAAATCAAATTTTATGTCAAAACCATTTCGTTATCTGAAAAGTGCTTGCTTTTTAGAGTATTTTGGACCCATAGTTTTTTTAATTCCGACTTTCCAAAGTGGAGTAACGATTTTTTGAAAATGGGTCCAAATCGAACTTTGAAATTCGATATATCGAAAACGAAAAACGATATCAACTTCCGGTTTGCGCCAAAAGTCTTAGAATTTTATGCCCTTTCGAACGATGTATCACAAGATAGGGGTTGCCATTTGAAATTTTTGAGATAGCCCCCCTGGGGGCCCCCCTAGGGAGGCTGGGGGGGTTTTGACCCCAAAAAAAGAAAATTTAGCCAAAATGATGAAGAATAGTCCAAACAGCAACATTTTATCTCAATTAGCAAGAAAAAAAACCAGGGGGGGGGGAGATAAAAAAAACACCCTGTATAGGGACTCTAGTCTATGGAAACTATCAAACAATCGCAACTAATCTAATAGGCCTAATTTTAATTTTATTTTTTATTTTTATTTTTATTTATTTAATTTTATTTATTTAATTTTTTTTTTGTCCCGTCTTGATCAAAACTTCTCATGGGAAGAAAGTGCTTTTTAGCTCCGTTGTTGAGTTATTTAAGCTGCAAATTCGTGTAGATGATTTATTTTTGACAAAGGACGGGGGGAATGGCAGTAGCGGCCCGTGAGATTTGGAAACCATGCATTTTTTCCACTTAAACTTAGGTAAAAAATCGATTCAAGCGGAGGCTGGCAGCCTCCTCGAGTTTCGATTGTTTTCCATGTGTCTAAATGGGATACAAACACTGTTGCCAAATCGCACGAGCCGCCACTGGGGAATGGACATTATTGCATTTGTCACAGTCTCTGCTAACCCTTGAAAATCAAGAATATCCATTTGCACATGTGTCGGAAGAGGACAGAATAAGGGGGGCCAATACAAGCGTGATCCCTTCGGACCTGTTTCAGCCCATTTGTACATGTCCTTTTCAACACACGCGTATCCTCATGGGTGGAGCGAGAGAGAAGGGCCGGTTCCCGTGTCTGCCTTGACTGGAATGCGGCATTCAAGTGAAATAAACCGAATAAAATTATCTTGTACTTTTGTAGTTTTGTAGCCCGCTGCTTCGGCCGTAAAAGTCCGGAGGAAAAAGAACAAAATCCTTGACTCATATAGTACACTGTAATTGGATCACGCAGTCCCAAGGAGGAGTAGGAGTACACCCGGCTCCTCCCCCCTTCGATTTATTTAAGGAGTCTTTTGACTTGGAAATCCCTTCCGTTCAGAGTTTTCATCACTCCCGAAGGCATAACCTATGGATGGATGGGGGGGGGGGGGTAAGGGAGTATGCAGACGGGCTTCGTCCCGCGCCGATCGCGTTAAAGTTGGGGCACAAAACCTCGCGGAAAGTGTAATTAAAACCCTCTTTTTCGGAACCAGCAGCGAAGAGTAGCGTCGCGTCGTAAGGGCTGAGGGGTGGGGGCAAAGAAGTAGGGCAAAGGGTGTGAGTGGTGGTGGGGGGGGAGGCAAAAATAAATTAGTGGCGTGAGGAGTTTTGACTTCTGAGCAGAGACTGAAGGGGGGGGGGGTTAATGCGTTCCTCCGTTCGTAGCAGTTACGAATGGCGTCATCAACAAGATTTGAAATACCAACTTTTCCGCGGTAGCTCTCTGTACTTACATTGTACAATCCGTTGCGCTCAACTTTTTGAAAACCGCGCGCTGGTTCGAGCCAACTTTTCAGTGAAATTCGGAAAAATCGGAAACGGAGTCATCAAGGGAACAAGGGACACGGAATGTTTAGGGGATTTTAATGGGAGTGGAAAGGGCTTCCAGAATCAATGGAAATCTGAGCTCTCGCAATCAGCGCAGTTTTTAGATGTCACCTAAAATTAAGTGGCAAGTAAATTGCTGAAGAAACCTGAAGCTCTCTCCCTATAAAACTTACCTACCAGCTAATGCATGCCTAGTGTTTTAACCCTTTTACGGAAAGTGGTATACACATGGTGTACCATTTTATCAGTGGCGTAGCGTGCAATTCGGCAATGTTGCACTTTATCCATTTAAACCCATAAAAAAGATCGAAATATTGGGTGTTCGGTGAACACCTTTGCGTTCGACCTTTTACATGGGTTTAAATTGGCACAGTACAACGTTGCCAAATTGCACGCTACGCCACTGCATTTTATGTAACATGGGATTCAATAGAATTTAAATAGACATTTTGCAAAAAATTTGTACCCATCAAAATTCTTAGAAAATTGTCCTCTTTTGAACGGTCTAAAAAAAATCTCAAAAATAGTCACATACCAAAATGCCTGAATGAAAGGCCATGGCTGACTCGGCACTTAGGGAGCTCTCAGCTTTCATCGGCAGTCGGCGTCCGCTCTGATTGGTCCGAATACCAGAACATCCACTTCCTAATTTTTAACAAGCGGGAAATCTACCCTCTATTTTAATTGGCTGTCATACGATGAACAGAGAGTCTAAATTTCGCAATCTGCCCGCGTGGAGAAAAATTTCGTTTTGGGATTAAGGAACGTATTATTAAATCTGGGGTAAAGAAAAAAGTTCCTTTGGAAATAACTAGAATTCTTATTGAATCAAAGAATTCTTGTAAATTATCAGAACGTTCTATTGGATCAATGCGAATTACTATTGGTCCTATAGAACCTTCTGACGATTCAGAAGAATCACAAGACGGAATCGTTAGATCAATGAGAAAGCTTGTTATTTTAAAATAAATTTCTTCTTACCCCATATTTAATAGTACGTTCCGTAATTCCAATATGATATTTTTCTCCGTGTGCCATACGAGAACATCCAACTGCTACTTTAACAGGCGGTCTTTAAAGCGACCCTTAGGCGAAAAAGAATTGGGTCAAACGTCCGTGGGCAAAATAACATTATAGGTATAATGTTGTAGGCCAGCTTTCTTATATAGGTAAAATGTATGCAGGTTAGCTGACATGTAATCACTGACATGCATGGAATGTTAAAATTTTCATTTAAAAATTGAGTTGAAGTTTCTGTTGTCCAGTGAAATTTACGTTTTAATGTACTGTTGCGGTGCGGGGCGCTCTCTCGCCGGTGTTTTTCTAACGGTCCACAGAATTACGCGTTATTTTTCCTCCTGTCCGCGGGGATTTGCCCTCACTTATGGTCGCTCAGTAGGACTCAGTGTTGCCTGATTATACGGAAGGTTTTTTCACCCATGATTTTAAAAATTCCACCGCAAAATGAAGCACTTTTCAACTGTAAAAATATTATAAAACACACGGAAAAAAAGAATGGTGTAATTTACCATTCGCATAGCTGATTTTGGCCCCTACTAGAGTTAACATAAACTTGACCAGTTATGGAACATTTGATCAGGTATCAAGTGAAATTGACCAACGCTCCAAAAAGCGTTGGAAAGTTCACTCGAATAAATGCTTGTTTTGCTGTAGCAGAAGTTTTCAAAAGACTCTTTCGTTGTTAGTGATTCTAGGAAGGTTCGGCGCGGCGCTCGAAAATCTCGGTGCCTGAATTTTCTTTTCAACCAGTAAAGTTAAGTAACGTCGAGCGTAGTTAGTACTTGGATCGATTATGAGAAGACCGTTTTTTTCTTCAGTAAAATCATAATATTTTCAACTTTTCCTTCAAAATAATGATAGCTGAAAACTATGCTATCTATTCCCCCCCCCCATTATGATTTCAATATTATGATTTTACGAAAGGGAAAAAAACGGTCTCCCCATAATCGATCCAAGTACTAGCTGCGCTCGACGTTACTTAACTTTACTGGTTGAAAAGAAAAATCAGGCGCCGAGATTTCCGAGCGCCGCACTATGTTCGATTTGGCCGAATTAGCTGGACATAAATCAAAAATTTGAAGTTTGGACAAATCGAAATTTGGTAACACAGGATGATACATTACACTTTAGAGAGTGTGCCTTTAAAATATTTCAATCCTAAGATCACTGATTAGCGAGTGACAAGCATCTATTGTGCAGCGCGCAAGCTCCGTCTTCTGAGGTAGGTTCAACCCGTGTGTTTACAACTGTAAACACTGCATGATTGTGACACTGTGGTGATAAGTGGCTATTTATTTAACATTCGATGAAGATGATCCCTCGTTTATGAAGGTAAGTGACGTACTTTTTCATGGCTATACTTTAAAAAAAACGATTTTTTAGATGTTATAAGTTTTTTTGAAAAAATGCTATAATTTTGCTGAAAATGTGCAAGTTTTCACAAATAAATGTGCTCATAAGTCTCGTGTCGCGTTGAGTCGCGTTCTAATTGTGCCAAAATAGTGTTCCCTAACCTCTCAGTCATCGGTTCTTGCATATATCAGCTGCTAGTTTCTGCTAGCCTGCGAGTAATCAATTTTTTTCGATTTCAAAATCGTTCTACGAAATACCAATTTTGTGCAAAAAAAGGCGAAGTCAGCGATTTAGCCAACATATATTTTCGCTTCTTCTCAAACAGAAAACACGTCGATCAATGATCGATGAAATATTAATTTTCCTCCTTATGTATCGATTAATTTACATAACTTTCAATGAGGAAAATCCGTTGTTGCCAAATTGCTATACAAATTAAACCTTTGTTCCCAGTATTGAAGCGTGCGATTTGGCAACAATGGATTTTCCTCATTTAAAGCTATGTAAATTAATCTATACTTGTGAAGAAAAATCAATAAGAGGCGAACAAAGGATGGCTAAATCGTTGACTGCGTCGCATTTTAATTATCGTGAAACTGATCTGAAATACTACATATGAACAGCAGTGTAGCACGTGCAATCTGGCAACGATGCAGTTCGTCCATATAAACCCACAAGAAAGATGGAGCTCTTGGGTTTTCGGTGAACACCTTCACATTCGACCATCTACGTGGGTTTAAATGGGCAAAATGCCACGTTGCCAAATTGCACGCTTCGACACTGGAAACAAAGGTTTAATTTGTATAGCAATTTGGCAACAACGGATTTTCCTCATTGAAAGTTATGTAAATTAATCGATACATAAGGAGGAAAATTAATATTTCATCGATCATTGATCGACGTGTTTTCTGTTTGAGAAGAAGCGAAAATATATGTTGGCTAAATCGCTGACTTCGCCTTTTTTTGCACAAAATTGGTATTTCGTAGAACGATTTTGAAATCGAAAAAAATTGATTACTCGCAGGCTAGCAGAAACTAGCAGCTGATATGTGCAAGAATCGATGACTGAGAGGTTAGGGAACACTATTTTGGCACAATTAGAACGCGACTCAACGCGACACGAGACTTATGAGCACATTTATTTGTGAAAACTTGCACATTTTCAGCAAAATTATAGCATTTTTTCAAAAAAACTTATAACATCTAAAAAATCGTTTTTTTTAAAGTATAGCCATGAAAAAAGTACGTCACTTACCTTCAAAAACGAGGGATCATCTTCATCGAATGTTAAACAAATAGCCACTTATCACCACAGTGTCACAATCATGCAGTGTTTACAGTTGTAAACACACGGGTTGAACCTACCTCAGAAGACGGAGCTTGCGCGCTGCACAATTGATGCTTGTCACTCGCTTATCAGTGATCTTAGGATTGAAATATTTTAAAGGCACACTCTCTAAAGTGTAATGTATCATCCTGTGTTACCAAATTTCGATTTGTCCAAACTTCAAATTTTTGATTTATGTCCAGCTAATTCGGCCAAATCGAACATAGTGCGCCGCGCCGAACCTTCCTAGAATCACTAACAACGAACGAGTCTTTTGAAAACTTCTCCTACAGCAAAACAAGCATTTATTCGAGTAAACTTTCCAACGCTTTCCACCAGTACAGTGAATGAGTATTCAGATCAGATAGGGGAGCATGTTTTGCAATCTACGGTTCTTTGTAGCGTAGGCCAAGACTTTTTTGTTTGTCACGCCGAGTATATACAGAGCAACAACATTTTTATCAGACTAACGATAAATCGAAGGGGGGGGGGCGAAATAAAATAAAATGAAATAGAATAAGAAAAAGGGGGAGGAGGGGGGAGGGGGGAGGAACGAACAAACAGAAGAATAGAAATACAGAATGGACTGAGGAGTTTCACAGCCGCCGCACAGTGTACGAGTCAATGGGTGGGGTCGGAAATGGAATATATATTATATGTATGCGACTAAAACTGCAAAGGAGGAGAGGCCGGTTTTTGGCCCCAAAAAAGGTCCAATATTAAATTGGCTTTAACCCTTTAAGGGCCAAGCCCGAGTATACTCGTTTTCCTTCTCTAGTCTACTTCACATTGTTTCAATCTTCATTCCGGATAAACGCGATTATTGATGAAAACATCTACAATATAAGATGTTTTCAGGCGCCTTCAATATATCGTATAGGCAATTACAACTCCTCCGAGTACGAACAGTTAACTACGTTTTCTTTATAAACGGAAGAGTGGCGTCTTTTTGAAATAACCTGGCCCTTAGAGGGTTAGAGGGACCCTTATTTGTCGTCAAATTATTGGATATTTAGATGTGAGCTGGACATGGTTCGATTTTCTCCTTTACATGTTTTATTAGGCTACTAAATATGGGTAAGGTACTTAAAAAAAAGTCACTGAACTACGTCCGGCTCGTACTTAAATATTAATCTTTTCTGATTTCGTGAAAATGGAAAACTTGAACATATTCTGTATGAAGATACGTGCAATAATAGCAGCACTGCATCTTGGCGACCTGTAAAACCATGAAATACTCTTTACAATAAATTTTTAATATAAACTTTTTACACTATACGCTTTTACTTTTTATGAAATTGTGAGCGAAAGGTTGAACTAAAGTGTCCTTCATCTATCTGTTTCTGACTGCTTCTGTTTAACTGTCAGCAAATATGTCGTTTTTGTTTTTGTTTTTGTTTCTATTATTGTTTTATCGCGAGAAATTTGGCAACCATGATTTCGCTATATTGAAAGAAAATCTTTTCTCTCTATTTAGGGAGGGTGATGGAGGGAGGAGAGGGGGTGTAAAAAAATAAATTTTGAATAACAACGAAGAAGTTTCCCCCTTCTGCGAGGTTTTTGTGCTGCGCGCGATTATTATTTTGCGTTCTCTTATTCTCTTTCTTCATGTTCGCTGGGAGGGATAGATTTTCCCAAGAGCGAATGAAAAATCAGAGAGCGCGGATTACGCAGAATTTTGCGAAATCGGATCCATCGGCAATTGCCGATGTGCTTTCAGTTTCGTAGAAACCATTATCTATTCTCGTTTTATATTCCTTGCCTTCAGCCGTTTTTAGGAACAATTACGATAAAAGAATCGAAAGGAAAAGCATTGCCTGGAAAACTTCGTTCAGAAATAATAATTATGACCGATTGAAAATTAGTCTCGCAGTATTTCTTGGAATTCGGTGTCGAGCTTGAAACGTATACCTAGCCGATTCATAAGAACAGGGATGTCAAACCACTTTGAACTGGGGGACCATTTTTGAAACCGGTGAAACGAGACTATACATAAAACCAGACTGCAGCGATGTGATGACATTCTGAAACACAATTAATATGACATACACTGAGGGAGGTACTTGCACAGTCTGACCATAATTTCTGTTAGTGTCGAGATGTATACAAAGTGTATCAGAAACATATGTCGCACTTGTAATCACGTATTCTAGAGGTCAAAATAAGACTATTCTTACCTTTAAACATGTGACCGAAAATGCCCCCCCTTTGACCTATTGAGCCCCCAAGTTTTTAAAAAGTGGCGTTTTTTTTTTTGGAATTTCGACCATAATTATGAATCAAATGTCAAGGGAAATTGGTGTCCGGAGGCAATTTTAAGTGTAGAATCCATTGTAATCTTTGCCGTGGACCCACTTTTAAGGAGTCCGAGCGACGCGACCAGCGGAAAAGCTGACGCCTCTATCGGGATCCGAACCCGGGACCTACGGATCGGCAGTCACGATTCCATGAACACTGAGTCACCGAGCCCAAAATGCAATTTTTATTTACCCGAAACGGCGCGGCACTACTGCGACGACGTCCGAGAGGGAAGCGGAAACTTGCGGCAACCTCGGGAATGAAATGCAAAAACGACATTTTTCTCCCTCCCTCCCCCCCCTCCTGCGAAAAATTGTCCAAAAGGAGAGAGCAAAGAAAAATGCAGGCAGGTTCTTGCAGTTAGCTCTCTCGGCTACGTGTCTGCAGATCCCAATCTCAATCCCTTCCTCTCCCTCCCCCCACTCTTTCTCGCTCGTTCTTTCTCTCTCTCTTCTTTCTCTCTTCTTTCTCTTTCTCTCACGTCTCTGCAGATCCCGGTCTCATTCCCTTCCTCTCCTCTCCTTTCCGACCTCTCTCTCTCCCTCTCTCTCTCTCTCTCTCTCTCTCTCTCTCTCTCTCTCTCTCTCTCTCCCTCCTCTTTGTTTCTTCGAAATTGCGCGAAGGAGAAGCGATCGACTAAAAATAAAGACCGTTAAAGAAGAGAATGGGCGCTACTAACTGCACCCCCCCCACCACTACCGGGCGAGAGGATCTCGATATTAAAACGCACCGAAAGGGTCAGCGGGTCTCGGAGTCTAGTCGCATACGTATTAACACACGTCACATACTAAAGTCGACAAGCCTCGCAGCGGAGCTTAGGGAGAAGAAGAGCTTGAGGATGTCGCGGAGAGGAGGAGGAGGAGGGGGTCGTTTTGCGGGGGGAAAAATGACGTCAGTCACGTATCACCCACCATCATAAAGACATAAGAGATGCGAAAAAGACGTGTTGAACGATCCGTCCGCACCATTCCCGGCCCTTTCCTAAATGTAAAGTAATCGCGAGGGCGGGGGGGGGGAGGAGTTGGGGGACGAGGAATGGGGGGGGGGGGTTGTTCGTCGCCAGTCGTTTCACAGAGGACGCGGATCCTGTCAACTAGAACGCATTCGCTGTTCTCGCGTTGTATTGTGGGACAGTTCTTTCGTTTTACGGAACGTACAGGAAATTTCTATGTTCAACGATGATATTCCAGCGGAGCGTTGAAGCAAAAGATTACAGATTTGACCGCTTCCTTCCAAAGAATCATACCAACGAGCTATACACTGAGAGGAATCACTTCTTTGAAAACAGGGAAATACGTTTACTTGTGACAGTTTCTCTTGCGCGAAGTAAAATTCTGATTCCACGAAGGAAAATCAGTGTCACAACAAGGAATGTTTTACTCGTAGCAGCAGATATTTTCCTTATGAGTTAAAGGAATTTCCCCTTAGTCAATATTACACTGTGCAGTTTCTTTAACACAAACGAGATACACCTTAGATCTAAAGAATATCTCTCTCAGGATGTGTGGGACGTGATGTTAAGGCAGCACGAAAGCAACCATGATGATAATCTCTTATGGACCTTTTTCACACGGACTTGGTTTCTTTGCCTCTTATTTTTTAACCTTCAAATTAAAAAAAAAAAAAAAAAAAAAATATATCGAGACAGGCATATTTAATATTGGTTTTAAACGAAAGTGCCAGTGTTTAAGAGTGGCTATCTTGACGCAGAGATCGATTTAACTGTCTCTTTTGGAAGGGTTCACACGATAAAGAACTTGACACATATAACAGAAAATAAGGTGCTTGCGCGTAACGAGCTAACTTTTCTCACCTGGATAGTTGGACTGGAATTCTTTGTCCAGATAGCTATATACTCTCAAACACTTGCCCGTTCATTTAATACCAATTTCCAACGAATCAGTTATACAGTTTTTTATTGAAGGTTAAAAAATGTGAGGCAAACTAACCAGAATCAGATCACCCGTGCTGCCTCACTTTGGGATAGGACTAATAACATGTATCAGCCTCTCTATTGATATACCTCATTGAATCCAGACTAATAACATGTATCAGCCTCTCTATTGGTATACCTCATTGAATCCTATTGAATCCTACGCCTACGTCTCAAACGACGGAATCGACCATGATTCGGCAATGCATGAAATTTGCTAATGTTACATGTCGTCTATTTAAACCCACGTTGATCGTCAAACTTGGAGGTGTTCACAGTACCCGCAATCGTGCAATCTTTTTAATGGGTTTAAAAAAAACAAAATACAAGGTTGCCAAACTTAATAATGCTTTGCCACTGCGTTTCGTTTTAACTCCACTGTGCCGGGGACCATTCCTTATGTTCAGAGGACATCAGCCTCCCTTCTCATATCTCGGTTCTTCCCGAGTGTGACGCTCCGCTCGCCAATAAAGTGTTGAACGGGTCGAAAGTCAACGTCGCACGATGGGCTGTAAATCCCATTTTTTTACCTAATCTGATAAATTTTTATTAATTTTTTCATAAATGTTTCACTGCTTACATTTTGATCGAATATATAGAATATAGGTATTAATTTTCCGCGTGAGGGCACTTATTTGGCACTTACTTGAGGGCGCTCTTTCACTCGAGGTCAGAAATATTGAAAGACATTTCATTGGACTTATCGTCAAAATTCATTCATGGATCATCCTTTCTTGTGAGGTATAAAAAACAAAACTCAAGTACAATCGGGGACACAAAATAATGGACTAATGGCACAATTACCTCAGTGGATTTTAGCATCGCAGGTGGCCTATCAAAGATAAAATCTAAGGAGTCGCCTCACATTACTTTTGTCCCTGACTGTACAGTGTACATTCGGTCCCACGATGTCCAAAATATTCGTTGTCTCGCATGGAGAAAAGCCTGTCTTAATGGAAATCAACATGCAGCCGGTCAATTTCGCTCTTTTAAACGACACGAGACGAGGTAGCTGTAAATCGATTGATCCAATTGGTTGAAGTGACGTCACGAGACTTAGTAAATAAGATTTGAAGTCGTTCATTCCAGACCGAGTGACTCTGTAAATCTTGTTTTCATGGTCAAGTGACGCCGTTCTAAACCAACGGGTTAATCGTTTCCCGATATCTCGTATCGTTTCGTCCAAAATAGCGGAATCGACCTGCAGATGAACATTAAGCTATTTAGTAGGAGTCCGGAGTCCTCTCTAGTAACTTCAATCAGAATTTTGGTAATGCTCCAAATACTTTTGATTATTCGAAACAAGAATGCTGGCTAAAAATGCCAGAAAGTATATCTTTGACAAATTGATTGCTCACGAGGTGCCACGTATTGCGATTTATCGTTGGAACAATTAGAATAATTTTTAAAAAGAAGTGGAGAGAAACGTGTGAATGGTTTTTTACTTAAAATTAAATCCCAACAGTGCCCTCATTATTTATGCTTAGAGTGGTGACTGTTTTCTTCGAAAATAAACACACCCTCAAAGAAAATGCAGATCTCTATTGTCATATAACACCTGACAGAAGCATGAATACAGCGGTGATTTGATCAAATCCAAATACGACATTATGAAAATTGGACTAACATTATTCAGTTACTTACCTTCCTCTTAAAAAAAAAAAAAAAAATCCAAATCATCTCTGGAGTTCATAAAAAAATGTAAAAATATTACTTATTCATAAACACACTCCTTAAAATATATTTTTTTTTAAAAAAACAATTAATTCTAAACTACACCTTGTATTTTGGTTACTTACCGTCGCAATGATCTCGGTTTTTTATTCATGTTACCAGCTTTGACTTTTTGATTTATGTTAAATTATGACAAATAAATGAAATGAAATCGTTTTGCCCTCCATATAACCACATTAAAAAGAATCGATTCTCAGGGAGTGCCGACGAACCCCCAAAGAACCGATACTTTTGCACGGGTTCAAATGGGTGGCAAAATATGATCGATTCTAAATGTCGATCCACTGTGCGTCGCTTCGTTCAGGGCTCGCCATTCGCGCGTCGAACGAAGGCGGCGAGTAAATTCGCATCCGGGAATACCTAGACTCAATGGAAAGACGTCCCTCGGGATAGGGTAGGAAGAGATCGGGCGGAGCATAACGGGATCGGGCTACAAAGGCGGCGAAGGGTCGCGTCTCTATACCTGTCTCGCGAATTTTATGATGGATGAACGAGTGGAGCGAGGAGTGGTGATGGAAGAGGGGTGGGGGGGAGGGGAGGGGAGGGATGGGACCTGAAGGAGTGAGGGATAGATACTACAGATAGTCTGTGTAGTCTGGAACACTTTGTTGTCTATGACCTCACAGTGCCTTACATGTGTTCTCGCAGTCTCCGAGCGGTTAGTCACGCCTGGAACCACAAGTTGTCAAATTTTAAATTCGTAACAAGTCTCGTCCACTACAGAGCTGCCGTTTTGCGCATGATGAATGACATTTTTCTAGTCACGGATGATTCCACCGGTTGAGGAAAGATAACACCGTTACACCGTTCAGTTCAATGTATGGATGTACTGCACGAAGAGCACGAAGATACTCTGATCTGTAATATCTTTTCTATCGGTGCAATCGCCGTTTGATAATTAAAATAGTCGCAAGGTTTTGAAAGTCATCGACGACTCCACCGGTTGGGAAACATTTATAGATGCGAGTGTTTTTATGCGTTTCAGTCATTAACTGATCTGATTGTGAAACGGCCCCATCGCAAAAGATATGAAAATCCTTGAGGGCGATCGACTCCATTTTCCAAGCTGAATCGATAGAGGGGTCACAAGCGGGGTTTTGGAGACATCACCTTTTTGCCCATGTGATGAGTCATGTGTTGCTATGAGTGAAACAGCCTAATTGCAAAAGATATGAAAACCCTTGAGGGCGATCGACTCCATATTCCAAGCTGAATGGATAGAAGGGTCACAAGCGGGGTTTTGGAGACATCGCCTTTTTGCCCATGTGATGAGTCATGTGTTGCTATGAGTGAATCACTCTAATTGCAAAAGATATGAAAACCCTTCAGGGCGATCGACTCCATATTCGAAGCTGAATGGATAGAGGGGTCACAAGCGGGGTTTTGGAGATATCGCCTTTTTGCCCATGTGATGAGTCATGTGTTGCTATGAGTGAAACAGCCTAATTGCAAAAGATATGAAAACCCTTGAGGGCGATCGACTCCATATTCCAAGCTGAATGGATAGAGGGGTCACAAGCGGGGTTTTGGAGTCATCGCCTTTTTGCCCATGTGATGAGTCATGTGTTGCTATGAGTGAATCACTCTAATTGCAAAAGATATGAAAACCCTTCAGGGCGATCGACTCCATATTCGAAGCTGAATGGATAGAGGGGTCACAAGCGGGGTTTTGGAGATATCGCCTTTTTGCCCATGTGATGAGTCATGTGTTGCTATGAGTGAAACAGCCTAATTGCAAAAGATATGAAAACCCTTGAGGGCGATCGACTCCGTATTCCAAGCTGAATGGATAGAGGGGTCACAAGCGGGGTTTTGGAGATATCACGTTTTTGCCCATGTGATGAGCCATGTGTTGCTATGAGTGAAACAGCCTAATTGCAAAAGATATGAAAACCCTTGAGGGCGATCGACTCCATTTTCCAAGCTGAATCGATAGAGGGGTCACAAGCGGGGTTTTGGAGACATCACCTTTTTGCCCATGTGATGAGTCATGTGTTGCTATGAGTGAAACAGCCTAATTGCAAAAGATATGAAAACCCTTGAGGGCGATCGACTCCATATTCCAAGCTGAATGGATAGAAGGGTCACAAGCGGGGTTTTGGAGATATCACGTTTTTGCCCTTGTGATGAGTCATGTGTTGCTATGAGTGAAACAGCCTAATTGCAAAAGATATGAAAACCCTTGAGGGCGATCGACTCCATATTCCATGCTGAATGGATAGAGGGGTCACAAGCGGGGTTTTGGAGATATCGCCTTTTTGCCCATGTGATGAGTCATGTGTTGCTATGAGTGAAACAGCCTAATTGCAAAAGATATGAAAACCCTTGAGGGCGATCGACTCCATATTCCAAGCTGAATGGATAGAAGGGTCACAAGCGGGGTTTTGGAGACATCGCCTTTTTGCCCATGTGATGAGTCATGTGTTGCTATGAGTGAATCACTCTAATTGCAAAAGATATGAAAACCCTTGAGGGCGATCGACTCCATATTCGAAGCTGAATGGATAGAGGGGTCACAAGCGGGGTTTTGGAGACATCACCTTTTTGCCCATGTGATGAGTCATGTGTTGCTATGAGTGAAACAGCCTAATTGCAAAAGATATGAAAACCCTTGAGGGCGATCGACTCCGTATTCCAAGCTGAATGGATAGAGGGGTCACAAGCGGGGTTTTGGAGACATCGCCTTTTTGCCCATGTGATGAGTCATGTGTTGCTATGAGTGAATCACTCTAATTGCAAAAGATATGAAAACCCTTCAGGGCGATCGACTCCATATTCGAAGCTGAATGGATAGAGGGGTCACAAGCGGGGTTTTGGAGATATCGCCTTTTTGCCCATGTGATGAGTCATGTGTTGCTATGAGTGAAACAGCCTAATTGCAAAAGATATGAAAACCCTTGAGGGCGATCGACTCCATATTCCAAGCTGAATGGATAGAAGGGTCACAAGCGGGGTTTTGGAGACATCGCCTTTTTGCCCATGTGATGAGTCATGTGTTGCTATGAGTGAATCACTCTAATTGCAAAAGATATGAAAACCCTTGAGGGCGATCGACTCCATATTCGAAGCTGAATGGATAGAGGGGTCACAAGCGGGGTTTTGGAGATATCGCCTTTTTGCCCATGTGATGAGTCATGTGTTGCTATGAGTGAAACAGCCTAATTGCAAAAGATATGAAAACCCTTGAGGGCGATCGACTCCATATTCCAAGCTGAATGGATAGAGGGGTCACAAGCGGGGTTTTGGAGTCATCGCCTTTTTGCCCATGTGATGAGTCATGTGTTGCTATGAGTGAATCACTCTAATTGCAAAAGATATGAAAACCCTTGAGGGCGATCGACTCCATATTCCAAGCTGAATGGATAGAGGGGTCACAAGCGGGGTTTTGGAGACATCGCCTTTTTGCCCATGTGATGAGTCATGTGTTGCTATGAGTGAAACAGCCTAATTGCAAAAGATATGAAAACCCTTGAGGGCGATCGACTCCATTTTCCAAGCTGAATCGATAGAGGGGTCACAAGCGGGGTTTTGGAGACATCACCTTTTTGCCCATGTGATGAGTCATTGAGCGCGCGTTGATTTAACTGAGATTTTTCGTTTGGTCCCGACGCGATGGTACTGAAGGCTTGCGTAAAAATCAACGAGCTCTAGCGATAGAGAGGCTGATACATGTTAAAAGTCCTATCTTGAAGTGTGACAGTATGGCCGATTCAACTCATAAAATCTATAACGACGTATCTTTCTCTTAGAATCACTGTGAAATTTGTGGGTTTTTCAAAAGATCCAAAGCAATTTACGTATTGATTTAAAAAAAAAAAAATCGTGTTCAATATTCTTTTCGTTTCAATTTTGCACGTTTTGTTGATTTGTATTTAATAAATTTAATAAAATGAATTGATTAACGTATAACTTCCAGTTAATTTGAGAGTTGGGTTGCTAATGTGAAATTTTGTTTTCTTCTGTTTCAGGTAAGAATTTCTGATTCCCGTTTTTCTAGAAAATTATGTTGCATGTAAGTTTTTTAAGTTTCAACCAACGTATTTTGCCAAGCTGGAAATATATGATTTCGCGTTCTTCTCCAATTTCCCTTTGACGCGTGCAAACCTCATATCTAGTTTTCAGGTATCCAGCAGATACAGAATGTTATAAAATCTAATTTTACTCTTGGAAGAGTAAACGACGCGGAAAAGAAGACTGGTAGAATTTACCATCTGATCAGCTGATTTTGGAGTCTGCTATCAGGTGTGTGGTAAATTTGACCATCATATGCACTGAGCGAAATCACTTCTTTTTTCACAAGGAAACACGTTTACTTGTGAGTTTTTCCTAGCGCGAAGTAAAGTTCTGATTGCATGAAGGAAAAACATTGTCTCAACAAGGAATCTTTTATACTTGTAGCAGCAGACATTTTCCGTGGGTTAAAGAAATTCGCTCGGTATTCAATATTGCTCTGTGGATTTCTTTAACACAAACGAAATACACCTTGGATTTCTCTCCGTGTAGTAAATGCAACGTACCTTTCGGTGAAATGTGCCAACATAGATATTATCTTAATTTACCACAAGGTACGGTACGCTACATTTAGCATGTTTGATAGCAGACTCCAAAATCAGCTATGCAGATGGTAAATTCTACCAGGCCTTGTTTTCTCGTGCACGCTCCGATCAGCTATGAAGACTCAGAATCTGTTACTGGGCATGAATTATTTTCAGGTCTGAAAGGGTAAATTAACGCAATATAGACGCCGCTTATTGGACTCTCGGTTTATTGAATCAATCGGCTTGTTTGAATGCAAGAATTCCCGAAATGGATACGCTCCGATAGTTTTGTGGTGAAAGAAAATGGAATATTCGAATCACGGATCTGGTTAATTGATTCAGATTGAAAGGCGGGAGACAATCGCGGGATGAAATTTCGGGTCTTATCAATGAGTGCTTGTATTGCTGGTGTCGCCTCATCTTTCTATCGCAAGGGTATGCGTTGTCAGATTGTAGGGAAATATCTGTAGAATTCCCGCTTATAAGACTTTTCGTCCTGTTTTTTCGTCTATGCTCGATTGTTTGTCCGTTTTATTTCGTCCTATGAAATTTCGTCCTGTAGAACAATTGGTCCACTCATTATCTTCGTCCTCCACTGTAACTTCCATGAATTTTTTAGTCTAATCATGTTTAGGTCAAAAGTATGTCTTTTGTCCTGTAATTTTAGTCCTTTTTTTTTTTTTTTTTCGGTTCGTCCATTGCACATTTTAGTTTATTTTCGTCGGTTATAACAGGTCAAATTTATGAATACCTACCTATTAAATGTGAATTCCAGAGAACGTATTCAATTGGAATTTTACCATTTTATTCAATTTTTAATGTCTTTCTCAGCAACTTTTGTGAAGAGAAACAATTTCAACATTTTACAAGATTAAGTATACTAGATTACCAGAAAAATACAGCTAGACTTAACATCTGAATTTCTCGAGGTCATCAAGTATATAATAAAAGAATTGCAATTTGTTTTCGGCGAAATTCTACTTCATTTTATTTTACCTATAAGCCAACAAAAATGAGCATTGGACGAAACCACCTTAATTTGGAAGGATGAAAAAAATTGGACTATAATATTATTAAAGGACAAAATACATATTCTGGACCTAAAAATAATTGGACAAAAAACGCAGGGATTATCAAGGACTAAATGTCGCGGACGAATAAAAAAAGGACAAAAAAAAGTGGGGGGGGGGGAAATAGGACGGAAAGTCTTGTAACCGATTTCCCGTAAGGATGAATGTAAAATCAACTGATATTTCCCTAAAATCTGGCAATGCTGGGAAGGTTAGACCATCAACAGACAACAATCAAATCACCTGATAAAGGGATTTCTTGTCAGTCCAAACCCTCTCTTTTAAGCACCGAGGAATTTCAAAATTGGGTTTGAATCAAAGAGACTTTAGAATTTGCGGCTCAGAGATGTTCTTTCGGGCGTATATCAATCGATTATATGCTCTATTCGTTCCATTACCTAGAAATAATGTACCATTAATATAGAAATCGAGCGCCTCCTGAATTAATCGATTATACACAGTTTTTCGACGGTCGATTATTATAGATGAATACGACGGTTTGGCGATTAAAGATTGAGGATTCGCTGCAACCCGCTCTACACGTAGAAACAACGCTTCTTTCTACATACGTGTAATGCGGGTTGCGTCGAATCGTCGCGTAGTGGATCGCGTCAATCGAAACGGTCGGACATGAAATATATGACTAAAAATGCACATTTTTTGTGTTTTTACATACGTAATCAAACTGCATTGTATTAAGGGGTGATTCGAACCCGGGACTTCTGGGTTAGGGGTCAGTTGCGCTAACCGCGAGACCACGGAGGCCGACCAATGCAGTGTGGCAAATGAAGACAGTTGTGGTCTTTTGTCCGGCAAATAGTAAATGATAGGAAGAGGAGCCATCACATGACTTTATCTCATCTCATCTCTGTCATTTTCTAAGTCATGCGTTCAAACAGCAGGGAAAGAGAGGAAAACAAATTCTTGGATCCGCTTTTATCCCTCGTCTTTCAACAAAATAAAATTGTTTCTCGGACGATTTCTCTCTTACGGTAAAAATCGATTTTCTGTCGGAGATTTTTTTTTTTTTTTTTTATATACCCAATGGTCACTTTACTTTTTCTGTGAGAGCGAGAGGCCCAATGATCAACTTTTGCTCTTTTCGAAGAGTTATCACCGCAGGCGGCGCAGCACCAAACTTTCCGGACGAATCCCGATAGATGGGAATAATGGAGTACGTGTTGGATTGTGGTGGGGGGGGGGGGGGGTGGGTTCAGAAAATTTGCTCCTAAACTTCGCCGTAACAAGTTTCGATGCGTTGTAAAAATGACTCTTCCGCGCTCATTACCAAATTCATCTCGAGTTGTTTGCGGGGTGAGAAATGACTGTGTATAAACATCCACTCCCCCGCCGCGGTGGGAGGAGCTGAGAAGCGACTTAAACACAATTTTGATTAAAGTTAGGCTCCTCGAAAAAGCGCCCCTTCGCCTCTGGTAGGGGCGGTTGGGGGGGCACCGACGACGCGACGTCTTACAAGCGAGAGAAGTCAAGTGTGAGAGGCAGTTTTTAATCGTCCTATTCAAACCCTCCCCCGCCCCCTCGCGCTCTCCCTCCTTCGCTCTCTATACGTCTCTCTCTCTTTCTCTCTCTCTCCCTCTCTCTCCTTCTCTTTCTCTTTCGCTCTCCCCCGTTCACCGAGAGTCCCAGTAAGCAAATTTTTTAAGCTGCTTCCTCATTTTTCCTCCTTCCCTCCCTCCTTCCCCTCCCTCCCTCGCTTTTCTCTGCGCCCTCCCATTCCCGTCCCGTCCGCAGACTCTCTCACGATTCGTTATTAAGTTCACTGCGCGCGAAGATAAACTTCTCGATCCGTCCCTCTCCCTCTCCTTTTCTCTCTCTCTCTCTCTCGCTCTCACTCTCTCTGTAAAGTGCCGTTAAATTTGTATGAAGCTTGTTAATTTGCAGCGCCTTCCGATGCCTTGATACCGTCACCGCGCTTTGCTGTCGTAACCTATTCGATATCGTTCCGTCAGACGCTTTGGATGAAGGGGCGGTGGGGGGAGGGGAGGGGGGCCTCTTGACCTTCTCGTAAATGTAATTCGTTTTGAAGTGAATGCTCGGGAGTTTTCGGCCCGTGATGTTTCCTCGGGAAGGAAGAGAGATGGAAAATATTAAATATTAAACTCCGCTCGGATTAAATTGGCGGATTTTATATAATGGCAAGCTCGTTCATTCTCAAAACGGTTTAATCCGTTATATTCAGCCGAGATACGTTGAAAGCTCAATTAATTCAGCGGATCAAAAGTCAATACAAAGGCTGTGCAAAATGTTCCATTATGAATATTATGATGGGTCTGTCGCAAACTTTTTCCGTAACTTTAGGCGGTGTGTGCAATTTGGCATCGTCGCATTTTAGCAATGAATCGCCTTTGCGAACTTTCGGCCGTGGTTACGGCTGTCGTAGTAGAGGATCTTTTCTTATGTACCAACGGATAAAAATCACGTTGAAAGCATCGAAAAGTCTCTAAATCCACCCACGAGAGTCACAAGCGCAAGGAATGCGTGTAGCAAAAATCAAAGATGGTGGTCGAGTGCAAGGTTATAGATTAGCAGGTAAATGCATGTTCCTCAATAAAAATACATGTTCTGTAAAATAATATTTAAAAATAATTCAGTCTTAATATATGGATTTGGCCTTTTTTTTAAAGAGGTATGCTCACCTGACTTCGCGCCACAAATTCAGTGGCGCTCTGCAGGAAAGCAGTAAACGACCCAATGTTTTCTGCAAAGAGTATACGTTCTCTGCTTTTGTCGGCCATCTTGCCTGCAGTGATTTTGAACTGCGCGCTACTGAATTTGTGGCGCGAAGTTAGATGAGCATTAATCTATAACCTTGGGTCGAGTGAACGAGTCGCAATGGGGGAATCTCGTGCAGTCGTAACTTTCTATGCTGAGAAAAATTATACATCATAGAGAAAGTTCAGCTGATGAGACTCCCCGCATTGGACCATTGAACGCATTTATTAAGTTTGTGAATGGATTTTCGGACTAATTGATGATTTCAATGTGATTTTCACGCAATTTCACCGAGGATTGGTCTCTATGCAATATTTTAGCAAAAGCTTGCAACAAACCCATTTGGTGATGCTTCAACAGTTCGGTAATTCCCGTAACCTAGAGGCCTGATCCATGCGTAATCACGCTCAACTAGAGGTTCGTTTCTTCCTTCTCTCCGCTAGAGTGCACTTAAAACCCACTCTTAATTATTTGCAAACTTATGGTGCGGTCGAAGGTCACAACTCAAAACCTCTCGAAGCGGCCATATTTATCTGCTCCCTCCCTTCTTTCCCCTCTCAAGCTGCGTCTTTACATCTCTCACACAGAAACAAATAATGTTTCAGATTTAAAAAAAAAAAAAAAAAAAAAAATGAATTATATGACAATAAGACGTGATTTTAAACTAAAATTAATAATTTTTAACAAGGCTTTGGGAGCCGCTAGCCGTAGTAAGATCTAAATTTTATGGTCTGCACGGCTCCCAAAAAGTGCTTCCTAACGCAATAACTTGAACCCGAATCTTTTTAATCAAGTTCTGTTGGTGCAAGAGCTGTTGGATTCAGTGTTGGAATGATAAACTGTAACTCATTTCAGTATTGTCACAGTTTTCTGCCGAGCAGAACATGCCATTTCGAACTAACCACGGCTCCGGCTCCCAAGCCCTGGTTTTTAAAGTAAGAATAACTGTTTTGAAATTAAAAATAACTGTATTTAAATTGAAAATAATTGTTTTTAAATTGAAAATTCGGTATTTTGATCGAATGGAAAGTTTTTCTAATTTAACAAAACTTAGTTTTAATTTTAGAATACGGCTTTTTGCCTTGTAATTCAAAAATATTTATTTTTAAATAAAAACTTTTTTTCCCCCCTTGTACCTAAAAGTGTCGTCCCTAGATACTAGATCAACGACCAGTCTAACCCTTGAAGCCACTGGCAGTAGCGTAAGTACACGCAGGGCGCAGGCATTGGTCTTTCTCTCTCTTTCTCCATTTGGTTGGCTATCCTCGGATGTTCGTGGTGCATGCATACAAATTGCTCGATATTTCTCCACCATCTTATTGGATTTCACTAAACGCCTCTTGTGAGTTTATTATTGCATTTTATGACTTTCTGATGCTACCAATGAACTTTACAGGCGATTTTACTGAAGATTTAACTCTCTTAATCGTTGTAGCAAAAGTTTGCAGCAGACCCATTACACATCACGGATGACACTATAGTCACGTGTCAACTACGTCATTGGATCAAGGCTCCTTTCCGCACGGAAAAAAAAGATTAGTGAAAATAACCATACGGATTCCTGATTTTGGCACCTGCTAGATGTTATGGTAAACTTGACCAGAAGTATGAGACATTTACCGATACTTTGAGTGAATTCGACTTGCAATCAGGTAACATCATCTAGTACCTAGTCAAAACATAGTATACTTCTGTTTAACATTACCATAACATCTAGCAGGTGCCAAAAGCAGGTATCCGTATGGTTATTTTCACCGTAGTTTTTTTTCCGTGCGTTCACAGTCTTTGGATCCTGACTTAGCATCGGATGCACCGATCTTCAAGCAAGAGAGGAACTCAGCCTCACTCTAAAATCAGCGTAGAATCTTACGCAGTACCGTAAGAATTCTTAAGTAAGCTTACGTGCTCTTCTCCGCTCAGCGCGCGGAGCCCTCATCCGGAAAACCAGTGTTGCCGCATTGCATAATTTACTAACCGCCACTGAGTATTACCAGTTAGTTAGTTTGATAAGCTTCATATTTGAGTATAGCCACGCTGGTATTTTTTCGGCTCTTCCTGTGTCTTACCAGCTGACAATTTTTCACTTTCTGGTATTTGGAGCTTTTCAGGTACTTGAAAAAGAGCTTCACTGCGAATGAATTAATTTCTACTTCCTGTTCTAAATCTGATACTCCGTTTAAGCCACACTGGCGCCTTGTTTTGTTTTGTTTTTATTTTTACCGGCATCAATATTTATAGGTGGCTTTATTCAGCAGGAGTGAGTCGGAGCGAAGGAGTCTCTCCTCTATAAGGTCGCGTAGTTCTCCTGGAACTGTTACTTTTAATTATTTGTTTCCCTTTATCCCAATCTTAATGTCATTATTTTTAAAGCCTAAAAGTGGTACGTTATAAAAACGGTAATAAAGGGTCATTTCTAGTGATGAAGCACTTGAAAATAACTTTGGGGCCATCATAATTCATGATTGGTTCTAACAATTATTCGCATAAACTTAATGGACGCAAAACTAGAATGTTATTTGATTTAGAGCAATTTATATCAACTCGCGCATTAAGTGTATATCTTTTTTTATAATTAATTGTCCTTTCTGATTACCGCTAAAATCCACCTCGCCTTCTTTATAAAAGTAATTAGAAACCGAGTAATGTACTATTATTTGCTCAAATCTGCACAGTACTTTTTCGTCGTCTAGTATTAAGACTCTACCTTAGCCAGTGGCGGCGCGAGCAATCTGGCAACGGTGCATCCATTTAAACCCGTGTAAATTATCGATTTCAGGGAGGGCACTGTGCACCCTCAATGTTCGACCTTTTTCATGACTTTAAATGGACTGGATGCAACGTTGCCAAATTGCACGTGCCGCCACTGCATTCGCCCATCACAGGTCTCCCCCCTTGCTGTAAATGGAAGTATTTTAACTACTCAAGTACGTGTAATAATATACCTAACGTAGGTCAAACTTTATGCGTGCAGAATTGGGGTAGCAATGTTGTCGTCCTATAGATTCCTCTCAAGGAGCTCTTGTTGTACTGGTGTTGACCATATTGACTTTCTTAGTCTTTGGATTTCTAACTGGCCTGGTCTCGATAAACTTGCCTGTAACGTGATTGTGGCTCTCTTTTATTCGGGGCTCTCGTGCGGTTCCGAGTCCCCGAGAAGTCTGTAAGTACAGGAGAATCCGGGCGAGAAGTCACAGACGAGACAAAGTGTAATTGTCCATTAACGCTTCGCCGAAGTCACCCCGGTGCCCAGTACTTCCTCGGAGTAGTTTGTTACATTATTTTGGTCGTAATTGCTCCTTGTTTGTCGCCGAGACCCCGCAACTAATTAATTTACCGTCGGAGTCACTTTCTCGGCTAACGTACCCCCCCCCCCCCGACGGATCACGCATCAACCGCGCACCCTGGCTCCTGGCAAAACTGACCTAGGACAACTGACGTGTTCTCTGTCTCCCTTGACCACCCACTTAAATTACCATTCAGACTCATTATCCCCTTCTCTCTCTTTCCTTCGGTCTAGATATAAACCTGTTTATCGTGACGTCACGAAAAAACATTGGATCCAAACAAACGCTTCATCTCACTCGCTCTCCCATAATGAAACAGGATTCAGAACAGTAAAAAAAGTTCTCTCACATTTTATGACAACATTTTCGTAATGTCACGCATTAATATACGATCACAGTTATATCGAAGGAAGTCCTATGTTTTGTCCTTGTCCCACTCACAGTTTATTATGGGCACAGAATTCTGTTTTGTGACTTCAGGACTCGTAGCATTAATTTCTATCGACCGTAACTATAAACGTGCTCGCAATTATTTTGAGCGCGCTTTTTGAATGCATGGACTTTAAACAGGCATCTGCGACATTCACAAAGAACTTTGAAGATTCCCAGCGTGTTTCTTGAATTGAAATCCAAGGAACTCCACAGCTAACTTGAAAAAATTCTCTCGAAGTAGTTTAGCAAAAAACTGATGAATAGCATGCGAATAAAAGATATAAGAAAGAAAACTAAAGCGAAAATATCCATGACGCTTAAAATACATGTTATTTATATTTTCAAAGCTTCCTGCATCTGACTCATAAAAACACCGCAGCGCAAATGTGAATATTCATACTTTCAACTGTACGCGGGGGGGGGGGGTGTCATAAAACATCAGGCGTGCTCTTTTCGAATAAATAACATCAGCGTATTTTTAAAAATTCTAGCGAAGAGCATATCAAATCTTATTGGGGCCATTTTTCCAGTCACTGTCCTCATTTTAATCGCGCAGAGGAATGATAAAGAATCCGTATATTACCGTTGCCTATTACGTCTCGCGGTCCGTCTTAAAAATGAGGCATGTTCCGTGCGAAATTTTGCACGCTCCAACTTTTTCGCATTTTGAGACTTCCCGCTTTGCCCGCACCGTTACCGTTCCCCTGTACTCCCTGCACCCCCCCCCCCCCCCCGCTGGTTCTCCTTCACCGTTGGCGTTGCCCGGCGCGGTTTGAAAATTTAATTTCCGAGGCGCGGCGCGGGCGCTCTCTCCGTAGACATGGCAGTGTTACGATGTTAAATGGGAAGAGAAAACAATAGGAATAAATTTCTAGACGGAATGAAGTGAAAGCATTGCAAACATTAACCGGGCAGCCAAGCCGCCCGGCCCGCCCTTGCGTCAGCAGTGCAGCGCAGCGCAGCGGCGCGCGGATGAATGAATGACAAAGATAATTTCCCAACGCTGTTGCCGAATTTGAGCGAACACCAGGACGAAAGGATAAACGACGTACCTTCGAAGGATTAAATAATGTCACTCATTACAATATACTTATATACACAGTAGTAGCGAAACAAGACTTAATCGTAGACAATCGGCAAATCCCCCCCCCCCCCTGGTAGTCGGAATAGTAGCGCACCGAGAGTTTCTTCATCTCTCTCTTTTCTCCATTAAGAAACGTATGTTAGACAAGGATGGACAAGGGGATAAAACCCCCTCTTTCTGTCCTTTTCCTACTTATGCTTTCAAATGGGAAATGAGAGAGATGGAAGAGATCCTGGTTGCGCCAGTGGGTCGGAAGGTTGAACTAACATCTTCCGTTTGATTTGCACTGGATCTATCGCAACTGGTCAGTTGCCGTTGTTGCTGAGGCAAAAAAGAGTTTGATAGTGAATATTGTGCATTTGTTTACAGCAATTGGAATCATTTAACGGAAATCGTATGAAACGAAAAGATCTGAGCAAACTCTCGCAAGAGAGACCCGTTGTCCAAAAGACCAAATGCCTAGTCTTGCAACAGCGACCCCCTCTTCACTTCTCTTGAGGTAAAAAATTATGCTGGTGGATGTTGGAAATATTGTTTTATTTAAAATGTGAGTCGAGATCGTTTAGATAGAGAATAAGGAGCTTTGAACGGGTGGTTTGCTCAGGAGGCCGTGGTTGGGGGAGGGGGGAGGGAGAGGGAGCAAGTGGAGGGTCGAGCCTCTGTTTTGCCTTGAGCTTCGCCGCTCCAGGAGACCGGCTTATAGTCCCCCCCTCAAGACTATATAGCTCTCTCTCTCTCTCTTTCTGAATTCTTTAACTGAAATGCACTCTCCCGAGTTTTCTTTATTACGACATAGTTAGAAGCTCCATTGCTATCTAATGGGAGAATGGTAGATGTGTGTTAAAAATGAAGCAAGATTCTTACTTTTTTGTGATGATATATTTATCGAAGTCTTGGGACAATAAGCAAGTTTTTGCTCATCGCAACAACAAAAAATTTGAACCTGAATTTATGTGAAAAATGAATTTAATTCGTCTACTGTAAAGTACATACATATACGCACCCTCATTCTTAACCCATAACATCCTAGCGTATCCATATGGCTACAGTAGAGGGGTAGTTTTCATTTTTTGGGGGTATTTAAATTAGGGGGTATTAGATGACAGTAAGATGTTATAGATTAAGTGTATTTTGGCATCAGCCTTTTTTGGGCCTTCTAGAATGACTACCAATTTTTTTATTTAAAGGTTTGGGGGATGGGATGCTTTAGTAAGGGCTGTTTTTGAAAATGGTTGAGAAAAACTGAAATAGTTCAGGATATTATGGGTGAAAGAGGCCAAGGATAACCTTTTCTTTTAGATAAAGTCCACGTATTTGCACCGCTTTTGTAGAACTTTGAATGTTTGCCACACGAGCAAGTTTTTCACCGCCAAATGCAAGAAACCGTGGAAGATTTCAATTTTTAAACAAACAGCTAAAGACATGACCTGTGCAGATATCCATTGTGATCGTGCTAGATGCTAGATCCTCATTAACGAGTTGCAGCCCGTTTAACCGTGGCCTTTCGACTCAGTTATCACACGTTCTATAGTTTAAGATTAGATTTGGCAAAATTCTACGGCTTTCATGAAAACATCAGCTTCAAATCTCAGTTTGAGCAACCTGATTGGTTAGGAGCCGCGAAGAAGCTAATGTTTTCATTCAAACCTACAGTTGTCAAATCCAATCATTCTTGGGACAGCCTGTGAACACTGAACAGTTAACTATTCCTGCTTCACTGTTTTGTTTTTGCCTAAATTAAAAAATGAAGGCGTTCGCTATTGCTCGCAAAACCGTTGCGTTGCCTGCCTCGTCGGTATGAATAAGGCTCTTGATTTTCGGATCATGCTGTGTCATCATCGTTATCCGGAAATGTAATCAAATGTCCAGAGGATGCACGATATTACTGCACGGTCAGTTCTGATGAAAATATCTGCACTGCAGTTTCTAGCAACAAACTTGATGCAAAATAGAAGTTTACTGTATGATAGTATGATAAAGGTTTATTGCTACCGTTTTCTCTCGCGTCTCCTGAAAGGCGAGTCATGAAGGGGGAGGGTTTGAGGCAGGAGAGGAGGGTGTCTCTCCTCTCCTGCTCCCCCCCTCCCCTTCCTACTTGCCACAACACGCGCGACGACCCATCTCCTAACCGCTCCGAACCAACATGTAATGGCATTGATAAAGGGTGTGTAATTCCTTGGCCAAACAACGCAACGCGGGCACATGCATAGAGTGTGTGGGCATGGGTTTTGCATCGATCTTATTCCTCAAAATCCGCGTGATTCAGCTGAATATTGCTCCGCCTCCTCCAAAAAGGGGTTATTCGTGAATAAATTTCGCGTTGAAAATATTTCGAATCTCCTCGCACGCAAACCCTCTTCGCTCATTTTACATCAGCTCGTGATTTGCTTCCATTCGCTCTTAAAGCGTTTGATGAGTGCCTTTTAAATGAATTTCCTTTAATTTAATTTAATTTAATTTAATTTAATTTAATTTGAATGTTCACTCCGTTACTATGCTTCCAATGTTTTGAAAAGTGCCACATTTGCTTAAATCTAGGTTCAGGTTCAACTCGTGGTGTCTAATAACTTTTAATCTTTTCATTCCCCAATTTTCCTTTGTATTCAATTAGAGGCGTAACTAGAAATTACCTTTCTCTCACTTTGTCCCTTAAAATGTGTAAGTTGGAAAAGGATAGGAAAGGGGGATCAATCCCCTCTTCCTATCCTTTTTCTACCTGTACATTCGGATGAGTAAAAAGAGAGGTAGAATGATATCTAGTTATATATCTAGTTACTGTATTCAATTATCCTCTCTCCTTAGTATTTTGAAAAAGTTCATTTCCCTTTTCACAAAAATTTTTACTCTCAGTATTTTTGCCTCAGTATTTTTTGCACACCCTGTAAATATTTTAAAATCTTTTTCTAAATATCTAATCGAAAATTAGTGGTGATCAACTACACTTCTTTCCCAGCCTAGCGGGACTCGTTACAAACCAAACTGCAAAGTTAACGCATGGGGCGAAAAACCGGTCAACAGTTTGCACACTCATTGTTTTATTTTTCTGTTTCTTTTCATTATTTTACCCAGTTTGAAACAATCATTAAAGGAAAACATGTTTTCTTAGACCTCCTTTCGAGTGTAAATTTTATTGAATTAAATATAATTGAATTGTCTGCAAAGGGCGATTCCTAAGAAAGAGCGCACCTGCTATTTTATGACAGTATATGATCGTACATTTTATGTCCCCTAGTCAATAATCGACTGAATTGAAACGCCCCCCCCCCCCCAAATGATGTTCATCACTTAATCGATAAATATTGATGACCAAGTATAAAATAAAAATGTAATATGTTCTAACCTTTCCTCCCTCCCCCGGATTTCGAATCCAAAAATTCGTCCACGAGAAAGAAAACATCAAACGCTAATGATCATCTCCGCCTCCTCCCCTCCCCCTCACCGAAAAAACTCTAGTTTTATGCCCCTGGATTCGAGAGAGTGTAATGTGAACCTCGAGTTGTTCGACCATTTTCTTTCGTCAAATTGGATGAAATATATACAGCGTTGCCAGATTGCTCGCAATGCCTCCGTAAATTGACGGCCCCCTCACCCCCCCCAATCTTTCAACTCCTGCCTTGAAACGAAGCTGCCAAGTCATGCTAATTCATGAGTTGCCATGCGTGAAAAGGCTCCTGTTGCAAAAGTTATGAAAACCCTTGAGGGCGATCGACTCCATTTGCCGAGCTGAATCGATAGAGGCGTCACAAGCGGGGTTTTGGTGACATCAACTTTTTGCCCATGTGATGAATCATGTGTTGCTATGAGTGAATCAGCCTAGTTGCAAAAGATATGAAGAAAACCCTTGAGGGCGATCGACTCCATTTTCCAAGCTGAATCGATAGAGGGGTCACAAGCGGGAAGCTAATACTCATTCCTAACGTTTCATTTTTTTTTTTTTTTTTGGTTCCTTTCATTTGCTAACAAGAAATTTTGACCGTGTTTTGACGGTTCCCAGATGATATGTCCACAACTTTTATGTCCACAGCTTTTTGGTCCAAAATTTCATTTGTCCAGTTATATTTTCGTCCAATGTCATTTCGTCCAAACGGTGTAATGTCTAATGAACTACAATGTCCGCAAATAAAAAGTCCATGTCCAAAAAAAATGTTCAAAGGTTCATACGTAATAAACAAAAGTGTTCTAGTACAATTTTTGAATTCTTGTCTTCCACAGAAAGTAAAATAAATCTTCTTGTGAAATCCATCAGATGATTTGAAAAAAGTACCTACCTGAATTAACCTACTTGTTGATCGAACTTGTTGACAAAAGGTTGCCAGGGTTATGACTTATAAGTCAATTAAACAAAAAAACAAACAAAAAACAAAAAAACGATACATTTGAATACTGATTGCTTTCAAAATTCATTTGCCCCCTAGACTTTCAAAATTTTTGGACTTCATTTTGTGGGCGTATAATGTCTGGACCTTTTTATATCAGTGGCGGCTCGTGCGATTTGGCAACAGTGTTTTTATCCCGTTTGAATACATGGAAAACAATCGAAACTCGAGGAGGCTGCCAGCCTCCGCTTGAATCGATGTTTTACCTAAGTTTAAGTGGGAAAGATGCATGGTTGCCAAATCTCACGGGCCGCTACTGTTTTATATTGACCTTTTCTTCATTTGGACATTTCCTTTTTGGACCGAAATTTTTGGATTTTAATGTTTTGGACATTAATTTTTGGACTTATAAGTTTTGGACTTAAAAATTTGGTCGTATCATCTGTGTATCGTTTTGACGTGTTTTAAATTCCGGGGGGTGCCCCCTCTTGCCCCCCGCTGCGGGCAGTCGGGCACCCATGGCTGTCTCGTTTTTTCAGTTGATTCGTTAATTCTCGTTGCAGCTCGTTAGTGTTATTTGATTAATATCCGTTCTGATGACACGATTGAGTCAAATAAAGACGGGGGGGGGGGGAGTACTGCGGAGCTGCGGAATGTGACATTCGCTCTCGTCCAGAAATTAAATTATCGAGTCGTCACATTTTTCCGCCACCGTGTAATTTGTGCATTCATGATTGGTGAGGAGTAACCCCTTCGGGGTGACCTTTTGACAGAGAGTGTCAAGTTTCATCCCACCCCCCCCCTCTCACTCACTCACTTTTTCTGTCTCTCTCTCTCTCTCTCTCTCTCTCCCTCTCTCTCACTCTCTCTTTCTCTCTGTTCCCCTTCCTGTGGGTGTTTAGCCAATAGCCATACTTTGGAACTTACGAAGAGGGCGAACAATGCTGGTGTGGATTTGTGTGTTTAAAGCGAAGTGCTGTTGCCGGAGTATCACGAAGGGCCATTATAGCGGTCGGTATCGGGGGTTCTCAAGTGAAGAGGTCTCCCTCGTTCCGAGCGATCGTTTATCGATGGGTGATGTGCGGAATGAATCCCCAAGTTTTTCTTGTATTGAGTCAATAAAGCGTGTGATGTACGAAGGGCAACTCAAACCCTTTTTATCCCAGGTCTGCTTAGTTTTTGTCAACTTCTCTGACGATTTCAATGTTAAATTTCCTCAGTTATACTTTTTTATTTAAACATCACAGTTAAATTCGACACAGTAGCGCATCAATATTGAGCTCGAAGTAAGAAACTGGTTTCTTGGCAAAAGCCGTATTCATCAGGGAATAACGAAAATTAGGTGAATGAAGGGAAATTAAAAGAGAAGGAAAGGTTCGGATCGGTAATCCTTCCCCCCGCTATTTCAAGTTTTGTTTAACTTTTCCAGTGTTCTAAATTGTCTATTTAAATATAATTAATAAAGTTGATGTTGGAAAAGAGGTCTAGACAAGTATGTTTTTCCTTCAATAAACGGCTCGACCCGGGTAAAAAAAAATACTAACCGGGTAAAGAAACGGAAACCTTCTAACAATATGCGAACCTTTGACCGGCGTTTTATTGCAGGTTGCTGCAGGTTTCACTGCAGGTGTTAAGCGCAGCTGCTCAAAAACTCAAAGCTTGTTTTTGAGTGGATCTTCGGTCGGAATCTATTATTTTTTTATTTTTAGTGAAAGTCTTTCACTAGAAGAGTGTTGCTTCCCTAATTTGTGGACCTTTGAGGGTTGTGCAAGTCGATGTGAAACTTTACTGAGCATCCTCGGGAAAAGTGTTGAGAGCAAAAAGCTTTTTTGAAAAGCAAAATTCCTGAATTTTTCGCCGTGTCATCACAAAAGGGCTCTTGCAAAATTTTGCTACAGTTGATTGAAGAATTGATTTTAGAATAAAAGTCTGTAAAAATGACGATGAGTACACTAAAAATTCACAAAATTTAATTCACTCTCAGAATCGGGCTTAGTGGCGAAGAGACGCAGTTATCATGGGAGATTCCTATCTAACTTGTGACATATCTCTGTGTTTCTGCAGGGAATGTGACAAATTAGACAGGAATCTCCCATGATACCTGCAGAGCTCCGCCATTGCGATCCTACCGTTACAGGTGTTTTGTGATGAGTTTACTACTGAATCTTAGACTTTTTTAGTGTGATTTTTGCTATTTTCGCGATCAGATTTTGGTACTAATTTTCTTACAGCAAAAATTTGTAAGAGCCCCATTAACGAAATAACCTAAAAGGGTTAAACAACGTCTAATTTCAGTATCATGCTTCAGGTTTGTTCTACACCAATTTTTGAAAAAACAAAACAAAAACAAAAACAAGGTTTATATCCTAATCCCAAGTTGATAATGACGTCATCTCGGCATTTATGAATTCTGTTTTATTTGTTCTCTCTTGTCAGCATCAAAACGGTCGGTGTAACTTTGCAGAGTGAGGAGCTTATTTGCACGTGAGAAAGGGAGGGAGGGAGGGAGGGAAGGGAGGGAGGGAGGGAGGGAGGGAGGGAGGGAGGGAGGGAAGGAAGGGAGGGAGGGAGGGAAGGGAGGGAAGGGAGGGAGGGAAGGGAGGGAGGGAGGGAAGGGAGAGGCGTATTTCTATATTTATTTTTAGGAATCACTGGCTCCGACTGCCGAGCTCCCAACCTCGCACAACGTCAGCATAATTTTAATTTTTTAAATTCGCTGAATTCTTGCTGTGCGGTTTACTTTTTTTTCTTTCACTGTTGCCACGTTTATTTATTTATTTCTTTATTTATCTATTTAACAATTGGTATGTAGAGCCACATGTAATGGTAGCTGTAGTACAAGTCCCAGAAACTACATAATATTAAATTAATGCATCTCCATGTGGACAATAGGAACCGACAACAAATTATACATCAACAATTTATTTAGTTTATTTTCCATCTTATAATATTTCTGTATGCATAGGCTTTACCAAATCTCGTCACATTGGTTGCTGACTGAACGATCGAAATGATGTACGAACACATCAAAGATTAATCGTTTGCGATTGATGCGTCGTTTGATAATCAATTCGATCGAGTATATAATTAGCGCTCAAGGTGACTGGATTTGGTGGAAATTACAGCAGTTATTTACTTTTTCGCGGTGTAGAAATTACAAGTACGCTGTCTGAATTGAAGAGTTTTGCGAAGGCTGTTACACGGAAAAAAACAATACCCAGTTTTGACAGCAATTTCGGTTGTTCCAACAGCAAATTACTTCACGAAAATGACCTTACATTTCTTTGCTGTTGGAACAACCGCAAATTTTAGTTGAACTGATTTGCCGTTGGAACAACCGCAAAAAGCTGTTATCACAGGCATATTGCTACAGTCGTTATTGAGTCTAGAATTTCGATGGCCCACCAGGGAGAGGGGGGCTACAACCCTCTCAACAACCCCCCTCCCTCCGGATCCGTGCCTGGCCATGCACAACGGCATTTTTGTGTTTTTGGCCGAAAATTGCAGCTGCACAGCCGTATAATACAAAAAAATTATTGGCAATTTTTCTCTCTCACTCTCCCTTCTCTCTCTCTCTCTCTCTCTCTCTCTCTCTCTCTCTCTCTCTCTCTCTCTCTCTCCTTCCTTCTCACACTCTCATTCGTTACTCTCCCTCCTTCTCTCTCCCAATTCATCAACCGTAGCTCAGTATTATAACGAATGTATGCGTGGCGAGTGGGTTATGAAGGCTCTCAGCAGCGGCGACTCGTTCAATGTGCAACAACGGATTTTCCCCCATTTAAACCTACGCAAAATAATCGATCTTCAGGGGATTTACTGAATCCCTGAGATATGCGATACTTTTGCATTGGTTCAAATGGCTAAAAACATGGTTGCCGAATAGCACGTGCCGCCACTGGCTCTCAGTGTGTTCATCGGTGATTTTTAGTTAGAATTTATGGGCATACATCCTTCAGTAGTCAACAGTGCTAGAGACCCGTGAGCCGTGATGTGAGCCAAAATTTACTTTATTTATTTATGTACAATGGAGCTTTCATAGTAGGCTATGGTATACTCGTCAATACGACAAGTAGCATCATCACAAATTAATAACCACACAATAATTCGTCAAAAGTACGGTAGACATTCAAGTTACTGTAGATCTGCTCCCAGTGCCGTCATTTGGGGAAGGGGGGGGGGGAGATGCCCACCCTGCCAAGGATTTGAAGACTTGAAGCCAGGCTCAAAAACGGAAACGAAGTACATTAATGAGCCAATTTTAAAAAAAAGTCATCAGATTTTTGCACCCCCCCCCCCCCAAGTCGGCTCTATGGTTCTAAAATTATATTAATGAGCAAAAAAAAAAAAAAAAAAGGTCATCCGATTTTTGCGCCCCCCCCCCCCCAAACGAACGCAAATTCACGCCCCTGTTTGTTTCACAATATTTAACTTTTTTATTGACAGAAGCTACCCCAAATTGTTGACGTTAGCAAGGTAATGGTTCGTAGAGCTCCTTCAATTGGAATGATAGGCAAAATGAGCATTGCACACCCAGAAGTAGGAACATTTATTGAACGAGGGAGCGGAGATTAGTTTTCTTGACCTGCGGGCCGATCATTTACTTTATCGTTAAACCGATCGTTAAAACTGTCTACGAGTGACTCTATTGGTCTAAAATTGTAAAACTTGGCGGTTGCTATGGTAACCATCGTTAAGAGTCTCGTTTTATAAAGGCTATTCATGAGTGACCTTTAAAAAATGGACACTATAACGATGGTTACCATAGCAACAGCTAAGTTTTACAATATTCGACCAATAGAATCACTCATACACAGTCTTATCGATCGGTTTAACGATGAAGTAAATGATTCGCCCGCCGGTAGTAGAAGAGTTAATAATTTGTCAATTTGGCAACTGAATGATCGCCGCAAAAGTAGCTGAAGTCGGCAGAAGTTGTTTTCAGAGAAAAGATGAAAAGGGGGGGGAGTGTAGAAAGTAGACTGTGGTAGAGACGGCAGGTAGTAATAATTGTCAGATCTCTGTAGAAATTATGAAAACTTGCGGGGGTGGAGTGTAACCATGCGTAACGGAATCAAGAGTGGTGACTGGTGAGCAGTGGGGGCGCACGCGGCGGGTGTTGGCGGTGGTGGGGGGGGGCGTTGCGGGAAAGGCGGGGCGGGGCCACTCCTAATCATGTTAGTTCAGCCGGTTGGAGGAGTAATTTGTTAAATAATTCGGGCGCAATCCCACCATCCGCATCTCACGTGTGTCTGTGTGAGCGTAGAAATGCACCCCCCCCCCCCCCCCCGGCGCTCCCCCACCCACCCCACCCACTCTCCTCTCCGTGGAAACGCGGCGCGCGATCCGCTCTCTATATTAATACCGAGTTACAAATAAAAATGCGGCTTCTTACAGTGCAGTTAATTAATCTCTCATTGTAAGTATAGATTTCGCAGTCTCGAAGTTTCCCTTTTATTAATCAAGTCGCTTGAAAGCAAGCATAGCCGGATCCAGGAATTCGTCTGTCTCTTTCTTTACCCATTTAATTCCTTGAGTTAGAAAAAGATAGAAACAACGGCTGGAATCACTCGATAGCCCCTGTATCCACCCTTTTCTAATCCATTCGTTCAAATGGGTCAAGAGAGAGAAGCATTAATTTCTGGTTGCGGCTATGAAAGCTTGAGTCTACTTCGTCGTAACGTCGGTTGTGAAAATGTCAGAGCTCACTGCGGAAAAAAGTCCAACCTGCCGTGCCGATTTTACTCGGAAGTTTGTCTGCATCACAATACATAGTTCACAGAAAGAAAAAAAAAATTGTTGATTTTACAGCATAGGCTGTTGAAAAAGTGTGTAGCATGTTAGTATGTTGGATTGACAGGCCTGAGCGATTCAATCAGCACCGGTTTTTGTCAAATTAACTCCTCTGACGGTTAATTTTACAGCTCAGATCTGTTGATCCAACGTACTAACCTGCTACACACATTTTTAACACCCTATGCTGTATAATCAACATATTCTTATTTTTCTGTTTAGTTAAAATGACTGGAGCTCTTGTAATTTTAACTTTCATGCGTAAATTCATCCGTAAGAAACAGGAATATCGGCGTTGGTGTCCAGATGACCATTTCACAAAACTTTTACCTGTAAAATAAATGCATGTGTAATGTGAAGCTGCAAGTTGATGGTACACGGAAAAAAAAGAGTATGTGGTTTCGCAACATACTCTATGTTATTTCCGAGGTATGCGAACCAACAACATAAATTATGGCGCTTAACGCCATCACTATGTGCTTTAAGAACACTAAGTATGGCGTTAAAAGACATACGGTATGCAAAATCGCCAGTATGTTGTTTAATGATACAGAGTATGTGGTTCATTGATGTAGGGTACGTGGTTCATCAACATGCTAGTACGTTGATAAACCACATACCCTATGTCGTATCTCAGCATGTTAGGTTAGTTCCATTCCAAGATGGCGGCGCGACGGTTACACACATTTGAGTTGTCTGCTTATTTCAGTCTAAATTTCGTGAAATTCACTTTAAATTACATCGGTCGATAAATTAAATCAAACAGGATAGTTAAACGATGCTCTTCATCCTTCGTTTGTCCACCGGTGTAGTGTTTTTAGTTCGATAAAGTTAAAAGTTCGATCGTGACCGAACATGTAACCAAGTGTGGATACATTCATACACGCTATTATCTGTTGATTCGTGTTTTAATTTCGGATGATTGCGAAGTTTATTTTTCCCTTTTCTGTGCGTGTGTGTGTGAGTGTTTGTTCGTTTGTTCGTTTTCATTAATTGTGTTTTAGTTTAATATAAACTCATGGAGGAAAGAGTTGAATCATCACCAGGTGAATCTAATTTTTCTTATGAGATCGGCACTCTCCTTACACTTCAATTTGATATAGTTCTAAAGGCCAGAGGCGTCGAGTCTGAAATTGCTACTTTAAAATTATGTGCTCGCAGTTAAAGCTTTCATTCGTTCTAAAATTTGTCTGTGTTTATCCATTCAGTTCGCGATTGTTGCCAATTTATTGATCAGTGTTACAGTTGTGTGGATCATATTATACATTGGGTTTGTTTATTTTGATTAATTATTTTTAGTTTGATACTCTATTATGCAAGGATTTACATTTCTGCGACCGTTTCCCTGTTGGTGAATTGCATGGTTATTGTTTCTGCTTATTTGCTGAGCTGTGTTATTTTTGTCTGTTTGTATCTGTTCTCTGCCCCATAAGATTACGCCGCGCCATCGCGTAGACAAATTTAGTCAGGCAACTGGCAACTACTCTCACACAACACTATCTCGCGCGTCATTTAAATAGTCCCTACTGACCGCCTTCGCCGAACAGATGTCGGCATAGCCAAGTGGACTTGAACTCCGATTCCCGGAAGTGACGTGCTGGGTTCGGATCCCGCCGCAGGTCTTACATTTTTTGTGGGGTTTTTTGGAATATTTTTAATTTTTATTCATTTGATTTACTATTGCACAGTTGGTACAGCTTCGTTAATGGTCCTGAAAATAGTAGAAGTGCAAAAACCAAACATTTAAACAAAATAAACTCTGTTTGGAACCTAACCAATGTTATTTTAAGTGGGAAAACAGACTTACGAGCAGGCCTGTCATTTTGGTGGGCTTTTAATCGTTGATAGGCGCAGGGCTCATCAAAACGTCCCCTCTGCTCTTCCCGGGCACCGCCAATGTTATTTTAAATAAGAAAACAGACTTACGAGCAGGCCTGTCATTTTGGTGGACTTTTAATCGTTTATAGGCGCAGGGCTCATCAAAACGTCCCCTCTGCTCTTCCGGGGAACCGCCAATGTTATTTTAAATGGGAAAACAGACTTACGAGCAGACCGGTCATTTTGGTAGGCTTTTAATCGTTGATAGGCGCAGGACTCATCAAAACGTCCCCTCTGCTCTTCCCGGGCACCGCCAATGTTATTTTAAATGGGAAAACAGACTTACGAGCAGGCATGTCATTTTGGTGGGCTTTTAATCGTTGATAAGCGCAGGGCTCATCAAAACGTCCCCTCTGCTCTTCCGGGGCACCGCCAATGTTATTTTAAAAGGGAACACAGACTTACGAGCAGACCTGTCATCTTGGTGGGCTTTTAATCGTTGATAGACGCAGGGCTCATCAAAACGTCCCCTCTGCTTTTCCGGGGCACCGCCAATGTTATTTTAAATGGTAAAACAGACTTACGAGCAGGCATGTCATTTTGGTGGGCTTTTAATCGTTGATAAGCGCAGGGCTCATCAAAACGTCCCGTCTGCTCTTCCCGGGCACCGCCAATGTTATTTTAAATGGGAAAACAGACTTACGAGCAGACCTGTCATTTTGGTGGGCTTTTAATCGTTGATAGGCGCAGGGCTCATCGAAACGTCCCCTTTGCTCTTCCCGGGCACCGCCAATGTTATTTTAAATGGGAAAACAGACTTACGAGCAGACCTGTCATTTTGGTGGGCTTTTAATCGTAGGTAGGTGCAGGGCTCATCGAAACGTCCCCTCTGCTCTTCCCGGGCACCACCAATGTTATTTTAAATGGGAACACAGACTTACGAGCAGGCCTGTCATTTTGGTGGGCTTTTAATCGTTGATAAGCGCAGGGCTCATCAAAACGTCCCCTCTGCTCTTCCCGGGCACCGCCAATGTTATTTTAAATGGGAAAACAGACTTACGAGCAGACCTGTCATTTTGGTGGGCTTTTAATCGTTGATAGGCGCAGGGCTCATCAGAACGTCCCCTCTGCTCTTCCCGGGCACCGCCAATGTTATTTAAATGGGAAAACAGACTTACGAGCAGACCTGTCATTTTGGTGGGCTTTTAATCGTAGGTAGGTGCAGGGCTCATCGAAACGTCCCCTCTGCTCTTCCCGGGCACCACCAATGTTATTTTAAATGGGAACACAGACTTACGAGCAGGCCTGTCATTTTGGTGGGCTTTTAATCGTTGATAAGCGCAGGGCTCATCAAAACGTCCCCTCTGCTCTTCCCGGGCACCGCCAATGTTATTTTAAATGGGAAAACAGACTTACGAGCAGACCTGTCATTTTGGTGGGCTTTTAATCGTTGATAGGCGCAGGGCTCATCGAAACGTCCCCTCTGCTCTTCCGGGGCACCGCCAATGTTATTTTAAATGGGAAAACAGACTTGCGAGCAGGCCTGTCATTTTGGTTGGCTTTTAATCGTTGGTAGGCGCAAGGCTCATCAAAACGTCCCCTCTACTCTTCCCGGGCACCGCCAATGTTATTTTAAATGGGAAAACAGACTTACGAGCAGGCCTGTCATTTTGGTGGGCTTTTAATCGTTGATAGGCGCAGGGCTCATCAAAACGTCCCCTCTGCTCTTCCGGGGCACCACCAATGTTATTTTAAACGGTAAAACAGACTTACGAGCAGGCATGTCATTTTGGTGGGCTTTTAATCGTTGATAAGCGCAGGGCTCATCAGAACGTCCCCTCTGCTCTTCCCGGGCACCGCCAATGTTATTTAAATGGGAAAACAGACTTACGAGCAGACCTGTCATTTTGGTGGGCTTTTAATCGTTGATAGGCGCAGGGCTCATCGAAACGTCCCCTATGCTCTTCCCGGGCACCGCCAATGTTATTTTAAATGGGAAAACAGACTTACGAGCAGACCTGTCATTTTGGTGGGCTTTTAATCGTAGATAGGTGCAGGGCTCATCGAAACGTCCCCTCTGCTCTTCCCGGGCACCACCAATGTTATTTTAAATGGGAACACAGACTTACGAGCAGGCCTGTCATTTTGGTGGGCTTTTAATCGTTGATAAGCGCAGGGCTCATCAAAACGTCCCCTCTGCTCTTCCCGGGCACCGCCAATGTTATTTTAAATGGGAAAACAGACTTACGAGCAGACCTGTCATTTTGGTTGGCTTTTAATCGTTGGTAGGCGCAAGGCTCATCAAAACGTCCCCTCTGCTCTTCCCGGGCACCGCCAATGTTATTTTAAATGGGAAAACAGACTTACGAGCAGGCCTGTCATTTTGGTGGGCTTTTAATCGTTATATGCCTTGTGACGACATCGGGAACATCTCCGATGAAAAACTTTGTTCCTTCGATAGTTTGCATTTTTCTGTACAACTTAAGATATTTTAAATCGCCAACGTGTCGCGGGGCTCTCAAAACATCCCCCTTGCTCTTCCAAAGCATCACCGCATTGTTATTTTTATTGAGAAAACAGACTTACGAGCAGACTTGATCATCTCGCGGGCTTCTGATCGCCGACGCGACGCGACGTGGCGAATGGCTCTCAAAACATCCCCCCTGATCTTTCGGGGCATCACCAATGTTAATTTAGAAGGGAAAATAAACTTACGAGCAGACCCGTTCATCTCGCGGGCTTTCCACCGCCAACGTTGCGCAGGGCTCTCAAAACATATCCCCTGCTCTTCCGTGGTATCACCAATGTTATTTTAAATGGGAAAATAGACTTACGAGCAGACTTGATCATCTCGCGGGTATTCTAATCGCCAACGTGGCTGACTCTCGCGCTCATCTCACTCATTGAAATACATATATATCAATATCCACGTAAATCATATAAACCCAAAACGTTTTTTGTTTTATTTGACTGAAAACCCTGTTAATATAAATTCATTAGAGGCCCCTAATCACCAAAAATTATTCATTTTTTTCTTCTTTTTTTCAATGTACAGTCAATGCAATTTTTTCAAATCGCTTCCAATCCAACGGTGGTCCACTTAACGATAGAGCGCGCTCACAACAGTCGAATGTGTGAGTGAATCCAAAACGATCCGTTGAGGTCGAAGGGGGAAAGGAAAGAAGAGGCGGCACATCCTTGAATTGCATCCTATCTGCCTTTTCAGTAGGTTCCACGAATCTACTTATTTTAGAGCGTGCTATGTTGGGCTTTTCCGGAAATTTTATCGAATGAATACGTTTCATGTTCCCCTGGATGAGAAAATACCATATTCTCTGTGCGTTCAAATGAGCAAAGAAGGAAACAGACAAATTCCTGGATCTGCTTGTGTTTCGCGTGTCAACCTATTCACTGTATGGTTTCCTCGGAGCGGGCGCACTTTGGAGCGAGTCAATAAGAGAGGTCGGACATGTAGTGGCAACTTTAAATCCATATATCTTCGTCAATACGTAACTTAGAAGTTTGAAAAGAAATTCATTGGTTTTAATGTAAAATTTCCTGCAAGAATCACCCTATATAGTTAGTTTTTTTACGCTTAAAGCATTCACTTTTTCGTTTTTAGTTATATATTATTCATGTCACACCCATCCAACGGGGCTGTTGCACACTTTTTCTATTAGCAATTCTATAGTCGATTCTGATGTAAACACTTCCAAAAATAACGATGACAGCACTAAAAACTTCCAAAATCCAGCCCTAAACTCAATAAAAGCTTTTATTTGCGCTAACGTAATGGTGGCTTAGGGCAGTAATAATGGGAGATTCCTATCTAAAAATACTGTAACTCCATCAAGAAGAGACCAATAACGAGACGACTTTCATTTGACACCGGTGTCACCAGGTGTCACGGTACCATTCATCGGATGTGGATCACTACTCTGATGACTAATAACTATGTGAATCATCTTTGTCAGTACAGAGAGAGTGACAAAATTAAGCTAGGAATCTCCCATTATTACTGCTCTGTGTTGTATGTCACCATTACTCTCAAGCAAATAAAAGCGTTTTGTTGAGTTTAGGAGTGGATTTCGGAAGTTTTTAGTGCTGCCATCGTTATTTTTGGAGGTTTTTACACCAGAAGCGACCATTAAATCCCGTATAGCAAAAGTGTGCAACAACTCCATCGAATCACTCTACTGTGGGGCGTGCAACTTGCATGATTCTAAAACACACCGGAACGCTTGCGGATACGTAAAGGTATTTTGACTGATTCGAAGTAGTCACCTCGCTACAGCGTTTTTGAAGTTGAACCACAACTTGTAAATTGTAAGCAACTCTCGAACTTTGTGCTCGATCATATCAAGAAAAAGTAAAGGTGCTCGTTGGATCCCTTGTTCTGTAAGCTTCGCTAAGTAATGAGACAAAAGTTGAGTTTTGGCTGCGAGGAAGATGAAGCTTTCCCCAATGTAACGACGAATCTTTCACGCATGTAAATTCGCCGAACGTCATTTTCATTAATCCGCTCCCTCTTGCCTTGCACCATGCGCGAGTTTATATTAGCTTTATTTTTCCGATAGATCTCTCCTCACTGTTCCGCAGCTTCCGTGATTTCGATTTCTGGAATCGAAGTTTTTAAAGCGGATTACTTCCTTGCTCAGGATTCGCCCGACGCGGATGGATATACGCGTGGGTAGGACTCTCCACGGGCCCTCCGCCCCCCACCCCCACTCCTTCCGTTTCTTTGCCCCCCCCTCTCTCTCTCTCTCCCTCCTTGTCTATTCAGAGACGTTTCTCGAGCGTGCAAATGCATGAGCACCATTAGCAGTTTTCATTCCGTCCTGTGTGAAAAGGGTTTCCGAAACCGACGTTGTCGAGTTAAAAAGCTGCGGATTTTGTAGAGTTTCCAACATTCCCTCGCAAGTCGCGATGATTTTCCAAGAACGCATCGGATATTGAGTTTAACTTTGTGGCTTTGTCATCCGCGATCGCGATGCCTGTGTAACTTTTAACCTGCGTCATTCAACCTGGATGCGGATTCAGGAATTTCTCTCTCCTCTATCTGTCTCTCTCTCTCTCTCTCTCTCTCTCTCTCTCTCTCTCTCTCTCTCTCTCTCTCTCTCTCTCTCTCTCTCTCTCTCTCTTTCTCTCTCTCTGTCTTGCTGTCCCATTCTCTCTCTCTCCCCCTCTCTCTCTCTCCGTTTCTCTCTCGCTCTCTCTCCCTCTATTTTTGAGAACGCATGTATTATAAATCAGACGTTATGTTCGAATATAGGTGAAGAGACAGAGATACGAATTCCAGGATCCGCCTCTAATTCTATACAGGGTTTTTTAAAAAGGTACGCTACACCTCAAAGTTCGATATCTTTCGTGGGTTTATACCATTGAGCTATGACTATATGTAGAAGGACAATGCCTTGTTTTAAAGTTTATATACCGAAGTGAGACAAGCATGTGTATACATACGAAAAGTTTGTTTGCATCTTATTTGTCAACTTCAAATCAAAAATTGCAATTCATTAAGCTGAAACAGGTTTCGACAAAAAGTCCAAGTATTTTAGAGTTTCTGTCGGTCTACGGCACTATAATACAACTACCCAGGTGAGAAAATATTGCTTGTATCTGTTACGTGTCAGTCTTTTCATCGTGGAAATCGTTAACGAAAAAAAGAAAGAAAAAAAAACTAGGGAAAAAAACAATAATGTAATATGTAATATCTGTGTCCGGATAGCCACCCCAGAAATTTCAACTAGATTTGTCTCAATTCTAAATTTAAGATTCAAGTCAGATACTAACAAACTCAGCTACTGTAAAATATCTGTAAGAGATAACTCCGTCGTGGCTTTAAAATTACGTTCGAGAAGGCCCCTCTTTGCTTTAGATCGCTGGTTTTTACGGATAAACTGCAGCTTTGTCACATTACTCCCCTAACACAGCCGTTTCTCACTTACACAAAAAATCTCGTGTACAGTACAGGGTGTTTCAAAACTCAAGTTTCAAAATTTCGGAACTTTATTTTTGCAGTCCAAATAAGACTTATTTTATTTCTATAACCATAGGTTCGGAAATGTTCCCCTTTTAGTCGAACCCCTCATCGGAGGAAACTTGAAAGTTTTGGAGCTTTCCTCGGATCCGGCAGCATTGACCGCACATCAGCAGCTTTAGTCGAAAGCTGTTTTTTAATCGAGAAGGACTCGACGGGGTGTAGACGAAAATTATGACGTAATTGTCGCCGGTAACGCTTTGGTCAAGCGAGATACTCGAGTCGACGACGACGAGAGCGCGTTAAACCGATTATTGTTTCCTTTTCTCGTTCCTCCGAAACAAAGCTTTCGGTCCTCGTTCCGCCATTCCGCTATATACATACCCGTTTCATTCCGTACCTAGTCTAGTTACAGTAATGACCGCAATAGATGGGAAGTGGGACAGAATGGATGCTACGATTCGTGAAAACTTCATCCCTGTTGTCGGTTCGACCTCATGAGGAGATTTTTGGTACCGAAGAAGCAGAGCTGCAGCTGCCGTTTCGCGTATAATTAATGACGTTTTTCAATTCATCGATGTTTCCACCGGTTGAGAAAAGATTACACAGTTCAGGACAGTGTACGACTTTAAGGCGCGACAGCACCCGCATCTGTACTCTTTTCTCAATCGGCGGAATCGCCGTTAATTTATTAAAATATCCACAAGTCCTTTCGCGGCACGCTTTACCAATACATAAATTGTATTGGAGCTCCCGGCTTGTTTTTTCTTCTTTATTTTTCTTTTTGTCCCTGAATTGCATCTTAAATGAATCAGCTTCGTTGTCAACTAAACATGTTCGGCTGGAATGTATCCGAGGTGGCGTAACTTTAAATTGAGGCGTTTTATGTAAAAAGGGGTTCTTCGCGAAGAACCCCTATTTGCGTAAAACACATTAATCGATTTGTCATATCAACAATAGTCTCTCACCAAAATCTCAGCTCAATATGTTGAAAACTCAGCGATTACGAGGTGTTCTCGTGAATCGAGACTTCGTTAAATGGGCGTTGTGATGCGAGTTTCAAGTTCTCCAAAAATCGCCGAAAACTTAAGTCGCGGTTTTGAGGGCTTAGGAGTCGTCGGAGCGTAAAAACGCCAAGTATCATTCATGTTGGAAATTATTCCAGATACATGGAAAACGTATCAGTTTTTCGATTCAATCGATATTTCTCGATATATTTCGATATAAAGGCATTTCGGGGGTACGTTTTTGGATATATCTGGCAACGCCGGCAAGATATCTTAAAGTACTTTTTTTGGGTGAAAGTACATGCTATAAGGACCATCTCTACCAGAAATCAGCTAATGTTTATTTTTTCCTGCTATTTGGTGGTATCTTTAAGGCGGCGAGACTCGTTTTACGTTAAAAGGGGTTCTTAGGAGTCAACTTCAAAATATTGTGTAAAACACAGAAATAAACGAATTTTAAAAAACTTTAAGCCATTTTGTCCGTAAATAAACCTAGTTTTAGGAAACAAATTTACATTGGCCATCTAGATGGCCAGATCGGTAGAAATCAAGTTACAAAACTTTGAATGCGTTTTTCTTCCAATTACAAAACTGCAAAGAACCCCTTTTTACATAAAACGCCTCAATTATTTTATCGTTTACGGGCGTGAGCCCCACGCCCTGTGCAACGTAATATTTGTTGTCACCCGTTTGAATGTATGTGTGAGGGAAGGGGATTGATCCTTCTTGTCTATTCTTTCGTGACGCACACATTTCAATGTTTCTATCTCCTTCGGAAGACAACGGGGGGAAGAGCTTTTTTCGTAGGGGACGAGCTTTTTTCGTAGGGGACAGATAAGTACATATGACAATATTGTGAGCTGTAGTCGACGTGAATCCGCAATATGCCACACGTGGAACAAAAGGCCAAACTCCCCTCTAAAACACTATTTAATCTTCAAATGATCGGATTAAAAAGACGGAGGTAAAGAAACATTGCCAGTTCTCCGCTTCAGGGGGTATTTTTGTACCCCCCAAAAGAACACGATTTTTTTCGATTCCCCCCCCAAAAAAAAATTTCTCAAAGAACTTAAGAAGATACTCTGCCGAAAAGAATGATGTATCGGTCGTCAAAATTCACCGAGAAATATTTTTTATCGACTTTTGAAAAGATTTTTCTCCAAAATGCACCATCTTGTTTTGTTGGTAAGAGTTTGTGATTAATTTTCTTGAAGAATTAGATTTGTACAGATTTTACCGGACAGCTAATTAGCTGCAGCATCAGTCAGAAATTTTTATTGTTACATTTTTTACACTTTTTCTTTGTTTTCAATTGTATGGGGCTCTTGCAAACTTTTGCCATAAGGAATATGTTGACACTGATACATTAACCAGCGAAAAATTACACAGAAATAGTCTGAAAGTCAGTAATAAACTCAGATGATAGCTCTAACGGCAAGATCGTAATGGCGGAACGCAGGACGCAGGTATCATGGGAGATTCCTGTCTATATCACGTCCTCAACCGAAACAGAGCTATGTCTCAAATTAGATAGGAATCTCCCATACATACCTGCGGAGCTCCGCCAGTAACCCTCATTTTGAGAGTGCATTTTGTGAGTTTTTAGTGTACTCATCGTCATTTTTACAGGTTTTTATGCAAGAATCAACTCTTCAATCACCTGTAGCAAAAGTTTGCAAGAGCCCCACACTGAAAAAAAAAAAAAAAAAAAAAAATACCAGAAGCATGACAATATGTAGGTAGGTAAACCAATGTAAAGGATAGCACAATTACCGGAATTATAGTGTTTGTTTTGTTCCATAGTTCTTGAAAAAGTTTACGAAATTCTAGTTCTATAACCTTATCCTGGTATTAACATCATAATTTCCTGGTCAAATTACTAGACTTTCTGTGTTTCGCGTATCGTTGTGCCTCTGGTAACATTACTAGAATTCAGGAATTACTTTTTTCAGTGCATGATGGCAGTGGCGGCTCGTGCAATTTGGCAACCGTGCATTTTTGCCATTTAAACATACGCAAAAGTATCGATATATTGGGGGTATAATTGCACCTCCTGAAGATCGATTGTTTTACATAGGTTTAAATGGAGGGATTACGTTGTTGCCACATTGGACGAGCCGCCACTGCATGATGGTCTCATTGATGATCAAGTATTGACGAGAGTATTTTATTGATTTGTGTTGACAGGTTGATGGAGAGCTCAGAGGGTCTTTGTTGCCTTTAACGCAAGCATTGATGGACTACGAAAGGAGATCGGTCAGTCCGCCTCAGGTAAGATCCAAACCTTCAGTTTTTAAAGAGCTAAGAGCAAGGGCGTATTTCAGGAGAGGAAGGAAATATAACACTCCCCCCCCCCCAATCCCCCACCAGCCCACCACGACTCAGTGCACCCACATTTCGGGTTCCATTCTGTCTGACGTGTATGCTTATCTTGTAGTGCTACCATTTAGCGTTTACTCAACAGCAGTGGCGTCGCGTGCAGTTCGGCAACAATGTATTATATCCATTTAAACTCATGTAAAAGATCGAACTCAGGGGGTGCACAGTGCACAAGGAAAATTCGATATATTTAACGCGTTTAAATGGAGGTGTTGCATTGTTGCCAGATGGCACGCGACGCCACTGCTCAACAGCATTCAACGTTCGATCGGTGACTCTACCGGTTGAAACAAGGATCGCATTTATAAGAGAAAAAGTAAAACAATTGGTCATAAAAAAATAGTAAATACTCGAATCAGTCATCTTTATTGCAACCGGTTGAATAACCGATGGATTGTAGAAGGTCGTTGAGTATAGGCCAAACGGCAGCGCTGATATTTTACACTGATTTGACTGGGAAAAGATGGGTTTCTTGTGCGAAAGTCAACGGTTAGCCCACAATCTCAACACTAATGAACTCATCGGTTGTGACAAAACTCGCGTAGCGTTCCAAACTCAACTACCTTCACTCACTCTCCCGTGACCCCCATGTAAACCCATCTCTCTTTCTAGTTTCTAAATTTGTATACAGGGCCTTGTTTTACGACTTATTAATATGAAAATCGCATTAAAATGCCTCAAGGAATTCCTTTCTGCCAAAAAAGTTCACAAAATATGTCAATCTACGATTTTTGCGATGAGAGTGAGACAGCAGTACATGGGGGTCACGTGAGAACGAGAGAGGCAGTTTGTCTTTGTTTGGAGCGCTCATCACCCGATGACGTCATCACTAAAACCGTCTGTACGGTTTGTTGTTGTATATCCAGCAACACTATCCTGCCTTACACAGTCTTTGTTTGTATAGTCTTTTTTATGGGTCAGCTGCACTTTTATAATAGCGAAGAGGAAAAGAAGGCGCTTAGCGCGGAAGGACATGGATGTAACTCTTCTCGCCTTCATCTTTCCTTCTTCTTCTCTCTTCAATTTGGTCAGTTGGGCCCTAGATGGCGAAAGATGGCACGTAAAGGTGCGCAACAGTGCCATACAGTGCTGCCGTTTTGCGTGTAATTACTGCCATTTTTTAATTCACCGATGATTCCACCGATTGAGAAAAGATTACACATTTCAGTTCATTGTATGACTGTACTGTACGAAAAAATCACTAATCTGTAATTTTTTCTCAACCGGTGGAGTCGTCGATGACTTTAAAAGACTTGCGGATATTTTAATACTTTAACAGCGATTCCACCGATTAAGGAAAGATTACAGATCAGAATTTTTTCGTGCAGCTCAGTCGTACACTGAACTGAATTGTGTAATCCTTCCTCAACCGGTGGAATCATCTGTGAATCGAAAAATTCCACAGATTACACGCAAAAACGGCAGTTCTGGTCCCACACCAAATTGGACAAGACCCGACGTGTGCGATGCAGTATTGCAACAGGGATTAAGTACTGTAGCGACGCAAAAAATCCTTTTAGGAGCAAATTTCGTAAGTTTTCAGAGCTTTCGTCGTTATTTTTGGAGGTTTTTGCATTTGAATAAACCCTCAAATTGACTGTCGCCAAAATGTGCATCAGCCCCATTTTTCAGGTCTTCAATTTCACAGCGGCACACAGTGGTGCAATTTAATGAGAGGGATTGCACATAAAATACATGATTATAAATGCAAATTTGAATGTTTTTACAGTCCAAAAACAAACTGGAAAATGTGATTCCTGTAGGAAATTTAACAATAAAACCGATGAAACTTTCAAACTTTCGCTTTGCGAATCAACAAAGATATGCGCATTTAAAGACGCCTCGCGATGTCCAGCCTCCCCTGATTGACCCCTATTGACCCGCTTTACTGTGCGGCATCACCTGTAGTCAGTGGCGTCGCGTGCAGTATGGCAACGTTGCAAGTTTCTCATTTAGATCCATGCAAAGTATCGATTAGAGAGAGTGCACTGCGCACTTCCAATAGTTCGACCTTTTTCATGCGTTTAAATGGACAGAATGAAGCGTTGCCATAATGCCCGCGACGCCACTGCCTGTAGTTTTAGATCTGACATCGCTGTTTAGCTGGCTGTTTTTTATTGCTAATAATGTGTAAAGGTTTTCTGGAGGTCGGCATGGCAGGAAGAAGAAAGAATTGAACGCAGGGGAGATGCTTCTTTGCTGGCCCCGTGTGTGCCGTTGGTTGTAGAGCTTTCCGAGGCGAGGCGGGACCCAGTGTTAAACCACCGTTAAAACCGTTTATTTATTCAGCTCCCCGCGTTCGTTTCGGTCTCTTGAAGTCGATCTTTGCTCTGAAACCAGAAACGGGAGGTCAGTGTTTTCACGGTTTCTAATCGATTTTAAACCTCCCTAGTTCCAATTTGTTAACATGCGAATATACCAGTATGTGTAGTGTGTACTTACCAGAGATTACTAAGCCTAAGAGATATGGCATAACGATTCAAAAGTGTTATTCGACTCCTACGAAGTATGCAATGTGGCGTACGCTGGTGACCGTAAACATTGTTACTACTGTTGTTGTTTGAATGAGATTTGACAGCAACGCCACTAACTAAATTAATAAGATTAATAAAGTGTTTGGGAAGTTTAATGAGCTCTGAGTATATTTTGTACGTGAATCTGAAAATCTAAGTCACTTTAATCATCCCATTGGCCATTAAATGACAAACATTTAGATGCTGCAGAGAATCTAACCTCATTTCCAACAACATGAATAACAACAATGTTTACGGTCACCAGCGTACTGCACGTCGTATCACGGCCATTCTGCAGGCGTTTTTTACGGAGCCCGGCCAACGGTTTTTTAACACGGCGGAGATAGGAAGTGCCATATCTCTTAGGCTTAGTAATCTCTGGTACTTACACAGTTTGCTAAGTGCCCGTAAGTCCCCTCCCACCAAAAACTGCGTTTTTCGGTTAAATAGTCTTCAATAGTCTGTTTTAGTAGAGCGATATATCGTATCGATTGCCGTCCAAGGGCCTCTGGTTCAATGTAATTTCCCCACAACACAAGCGGATCTTTTGAACGGAAATTTAGGCTATTAAATCAAACAATTAATTATTGCAAACTTTTTGCGATTATGCTCTACGTCCTTGAAAATGTTTAATTATGCCTGGTTACACGATTAAATTGCCGAAATTAATAATTGAATTATTACAAATTAAACGTTGCATTTTTTGGTTAGAATTGCCCGAAATCCCGCCAGTTCCACAACAACAATAACATTAGGGCAATTCCAAAGCTCCAAATGCACCGTTAAATCTGTATCTTGTTGATTTCGGTAGTTTTAGTCAAGGAACCAGGCATAATTAAGCATTCTCGAGGATATAGAATTTTCACAATAGCAGAAAGGTCGCATTAAAATTGTTTGATTTCAGCCTAAATTCCCGTTCAAAAATTCGCTTTTGGGGAAATTCCATTGAATCAGAGTTGGTTTGGAATCAGAGGTCCTCGGACCTAGCGCCACTAACGATTGGCGGATTGGAATATTGTGTCCAGAATCCAGATATCCACACTTAAACACTTGCACTTTCGTTTAATTCACTTTCCAGTGAATCAGTTAAAATCAATGAGCTATAACTTTAGAGTGGCAGCGGATTGGTCCACCTTGTGCCACACAGGGTAGAAGGAATCCCGGGAAAAAGCGGATTTTGGACGGCAGATTCCAAGGTTTGAGGTTAAGTTTTGTAGGTCGTTTCCAAGTCGTTTCCGGCGATGCCCGAGTTTGTTTACGGAACGACCGGAAACGACCTACAAAACTTAACCTCAAAATCGATTTTTTAGGGCAATATGGCGGCGCCCTAGGTGACAACAATGAACCAGCGGAACGTTCCTTGATGTGCCACTCTAAAGTTATAGCTCATTGGTTACAATTTTCAATGTAAGGTTAAAAAATATGAGGCAAACAAACCAGAATCAGATCGCCCATGCTGCCTCATTTTGAGATAGGACTTGTAACAATGTAACATGTATGGACCCCTCTATCACTATAGTACATATAGCTCGTTGTTTAAAACAGTATCAATTTTACTAACTAAATTGCGTACATTCTCTTTTGCTCGCGAGAGATTTTTTTTTTTTTTTTTCCATGCGAGTTAAATTATGACAGGCTAAAAAATGCGCCATTCCAAACAAGGGCCTAATTTCAAATAAAAAGCCCCAACTGTTTTCAAACGCCGCCGCGCCATTTGCACGAGCTTGTCGTGAAAGTCAAACGACTTTCGCTCAGGACATGGAGGAGCAACATCGCAAAACAATTTGCTCTTTAGATAAGTGCGAGTCCTTTACCTATAAAAATATCAATTGCTGATGTAAGGAGAGAAGAGAACATAAAGTGAATATATATATTTTTTCACGAGCTTGTTTTCTCTCGTGTCGTGCTTTTCCCTTGTTAATGCATACATTTGGGCGGGTAAATGTGCCTAGGTTAAAGTCGCGGGTCAAAGAGCCCCTTGATTTATATGCTTCCCGCAGTGACCTTCTCTCGAATTAAAATGTTCGCCGCACAATGGATGGAATCAGTGGCGTTGAGTAGCGTGTGCAATTTGGCAACTTTGCACTCTGTCCATCGAAACTCATGGGAAAGATCGAACGATTGGGAGTTCGGTGAACACCTTCGCATTCGATCTTTTACCTGGGTTTCAAAGGGACCCAATACAACGTTGCCAAATTGCGTGCCACGCCACTGAATGGAATTATGGAATTATTCAAGGAGTAAACATCAAGATAGTGAACAATGAATATCTAGATAGTAAATCAATGAGTATAGTTTTTAAATTACTGCTTGAAATCGGGATGTCTGAGCAGCGTCGGGTAAAAATTAATTTTTTGAATTATCATGAATAATGGGGCTGTTGTTTTTTTTTCTGTAAGCGATTTAATAGTCGATTCTGGTGTAAAAACCTTCAAAATTAACGATGGCAGCACTAAAATTTTCCAAAATTCACTCTTAAACTCAATAAACGCTTTTATTTGCGCGAGCATAATGGTGGCTAAGGGCAGTAATAATGGGAGATTCCCATCTAACAATACTGTAACTCCATCAAGAAGTGACCAATAACGAGACGACTTTCATTTGACACCGGTGTCACTAGATGTCACGGTGCCACCTCATCGGATGTGGATCACTACTTTGATGACTAACTACTCCGTGAATCATCCTTGAGAACAAAGAGAGGGTGACGAAATTGAGATAAGGATCTCCCATTATTACTGCCCTAAGCCACCATTACGCTCGCGCAAATAAAATCGTTTATTGAGTTCAGGAGTGGATTTTGGACTTTTTTGTGCTGCCATCGTTATTTTAGGAGGTTTTTACATCGCAGCAGAATCGACTATAATAAGTCGCTCACAGCAAAAGTGTGCCACAGCCTCGCATAAATAACTGAAATAAATTCACGTTGTTCACATGCCATTCCTATTCGCAAATCAAAGTTGTAACTTTACCAGTATTCAACCTCAAAGCTTTGCTGAGAGAACATAGGCGGATACAGGAACTTGTTTTTCTCTTTCTTCGACCATTCGAACTTATGTGTTGAAAGAGGATAGCAGAGGGGATCATCACGTGACTTAAGCCCCTATCCCCGTCCTTTTCTAACGTACACGTTCAAATGGAAGGAGAAAAAGAAAAAGAAATCCCTGCATCCTCCCGTGGTAGGAAAAGAAACATGAACTTTTCAAGATTGAAAAAAATCCAAGTTTCAATTCAGTGTGTGTCGCTCCGCGTTGCCAGGAAGCAAACACTTCCACGTTCACGCTCTCTATCGGGAAATTATCAACTTCAGAGGCAAGCGCAGCTTCAACGTTCACCCGACAGAGTGCAGCTACAGCTCGGATAAACCCACTTCTGCGAGATAATTTTGAAGTTCCGCCTCGTTAGCGCGGAACACAGTTTGAAGCTCCTATTGATCAGACTCAATTTTTGTCGTGACTTTTCCTTTTCCATCTCCGTTTTTACATCATCCTGCCGCATCTTTTGTTCATTATTTTTGTCTTCTTTTTCTCCTTCCACGCCAACCTTTCGCTGTTTCAATTTTGATCCATCTTGATTTCAGCCCGACTTTTCCGTGCACCTTCAGTTAACTGCTTCACTGAGCACGACGAAACTTCGTTGAAATAATATTTCAGTCGCACTCGAAAATTTTATTAGGTGCGTTTCGACGACATAGCACTTTGTCATCTTCTCCAGTATCAGTGTTGTAGTGACGGCGTGATACTCCCATTTAAGCTTGACGTGACTTCACCGATCCACCGATAATGGGTCTGTTGCACACTTCGGCTAGAGCGTTTTAAAGTATCAATTCATTTGTAAGAAGCCGTAAAAATGACAATGACGGCACCATAAAACACCCAAGTTCATGAATAAACTCACAAATTGCGGAAAACACTAGACACCATTCGTCACTGTATCTTTCCACCACGTGCACGATAATTCGCGGGGTTAGCGCGGCACATTTAAAAAATCATGGCCGACTGTCATCACAGCTGACTTCGTAAACAAATAAACAGTAAACACTGACGTCGGCGTCTCACTATAGAGTATTTGACCCGAAAAGCTGGCCAAAACTATTTTGCAGCTGTGGCACCCATTTTTAGCGCGGATTTTGATAAAATTGTACTAAACTAGACTAGTGGAACATATTTCGGCCATTATTTTTTCAGAACCTTACCAGCTGTCCGTAACTACTAACTAGTTACAGGGTTCCTCAAAAGAAAACTGAGACCCTCTCCGTATTTTTAAAGTTAGTGCAGTTAAGATTTCACGATTGGATATTGACATCACTCATGAAATTTTGAACAAGAAATGCATGTAGAAAGTCAGAAACAACAGCCACTTACAGGGAAAAGTGGAAAGAAACTCAAAAACATTAAGGCAAAGCCGTGAGTTTGCATCGTGCGTATGTAGCTAGAAAGAAGTGTCTTGATCCTTCCTTGTATCTATTCAATAAAGACACCAACATATTTTCTTTACAATAAAATTATTCTTTAAGCCGATATTTTCTTTACAACGAATATATCAGCTTGGAACATAATATTACTTATGGAGAATATATTGGCTGCTGCCGATATTTTCTTTTATAAGAAAATTATTTCTTAAGCTGATGTTTTCTTTACAACGAATATTTCAGCTTGAAACACAATATTACTCATGGAGAATATATTGGCTACAGCCGATATTTTCTTTTATAAGAAAATTATTCTTTAAGCCGATTTTTTCTTTAGAACGAGAGTATTAGCTACAGACATAATATTAATTATCCATAATATCTTTCCTTTAAGGGATATTTTCTTTATAAAGCAAATATACCCTTACCTTAGACCCCCTCCCCCCGGCTAACCGGTGCCACCATTCAATTTGTTTGTCTTCTTAATACTTTTAACGTGCAATTTGCAATTTTGGGCGAGTCATAGTAGAATGTGTAAGATGAAAGAGTTTTATTGCTATGATGCTTCTCACTTAAAAGATTTTTTTTTTTTTTTTCGAAAATAGCTATTTCCGAAAATTTTCAATAATTCACCACAGGCAGCCTGGCAAATAGTTGCAAGATCGGGTTGTACGAAAATATTCCTTAGGATTTGAGCATTCATGTTGTATAAAGCGTTTTGTTGGGTACGATTGGGTACACAAACAAAAATACCATTTTTCGGCAGGATGAAGAAAAATTAACCTGCATTTCAGACTTAATGCACCTCAGCAAAATGACGGCCCATTGCAGTGGAACGAAAATGTGTTGCGTTGAAATTGAAGTACTTACCTTTAGTTTTCCGTCCCATGTTTCAAAATTGATCTGCAAAGAAACAGCCGGCCACAGTTCCACAAAAATAAACACTGAACCGCATCGCTGCGTAGACTTGGGAAAAAGTAGCATGGATCAAAGGTTAGATAATTCGTCAGTAGATACGCTATCTACGATGAAATAACTTATCTGTTGTGTATATTACATAATTCCCCACCGAATGAGGAGTCGAAAATTTAAAATTTCGAGTTTTGGCCAGCTTTCCGGGTCAAATACTCCACAGTGGCGTCTGTTCGAATTCTTACGTCTCAATAATCAATATCCTCAATTCCTCACTATAGGTTGTAAAAGGTATACGGAAATTATCGGTTTCCATCGGAAACCGATATTTGTGTCGAAAAATTATCAAAACGAAACAATAACACGCAGGAGTTCCAAGTATTATGATTGAAGTTGCAATCATACTGGAATTCCTGTGTGTTATTTTTTCACTTTCATAATTTTCGACACGAACATAGGTTTCCGTACCCTTCACAACCTATAGTGAGGAATTGAGGATATTGAGACGTAAGAATTCGAATAGACGCCGACGTCAGTGTTTACTGTGTATTTGTTTACGAAGTCAGCTGTGATGACAGTCGGCCATGATTATTTGAATGTGCCGCGCTAACCCCGCGAAATATCGTGCATGTGGTGGAAACATATTAAGCAAATTTTATTTCGTGACCAGGTCACGTTTTACGTGACCAGGTTTCGAAAATCGGTAGGTGACCGAAATGTTATTATTCCGGTTACCTAAAAGTGGGCGGAGCCAAGCAACGTACGGTTATGTACGGTACCGTATCAAAAGGTGACCGGGAACAGCTTGTTTTCGAATTTCGAGACCTACCTTCCGAGGTGGGTTACGTGAAACGTGACCGGACGAGTAGGTGACCGGAGGGAATGTTTGAATTTTGAATCACCTTGTCTGTGATTGGCTCGCGCAAGTGACCGTGGTTTCGAAACTCTGGTTACGAAAGAAGTAACCGGTGACCATTGGTCACGAAATAAAATTTGCTTATTGGGGTTAATAGTGTCCAGTGTCTTTCAGAATTTGTGAGTTTATTAATGAATGTTTGTGTTTTCTAGCCGAAGTGTGCAACAGACCCATTGAGAGGAGAGAGAGGAAAAAAAATTCCTGTATCCGCGTACGAATTACTCCCCCCTTCCTTCTCCTCCCTGAACTATGCAATTTCATTGTTCTCCTATTTTTTATTTTTATTTTTTTCGTTCTCTCTTTCTTTTTATTATATTCCATTAATAATAATCGTAAGTTAAATGACCACCGGTTGAACTTTTGCTGGGAAACTACTCTACTCTGTGTTGTAAAGGAAGTCCGCTTGTCTAAAACTTTCCACTGGGAATAGATTGCCGCCTGAGTTTCCGCGTATTAATTATATTCAGTGGTTTTAATCTAGTTCCGCGGTGAATGGATACATTGTGCGCGCGTATAACTCAACTTCCCCGCTTATGCCCTCATCAATTTCCCGCTGCGGTGAAAGTAAATTCTAATCGGACAGGGCTCAGAAGTCAAATTCAATAACTCTATGACCCGAAGACTTGATGAATGACGATATGTTGACGGAGCTTAAGTTGAGAAGCTTAAAATAGAGACTTTCTGTCATGGACTTCAATTTTATGGAATGGTCTCTTCGCTTTGATCAATTGATTCGATTTATTCACACTACCACATTCTATACTTTCTCACTGCCTCTAAAACAGGAACTTGGATCCTCGGCTGAAATTGAGCGTCTCTCCCGGTTGAAAACCATGACATCAAGAGCTGTAAGGTACAGGGCTGCCGTTTTGCGTATAATTAATTACATTTGTCTATTCACCATAATTTCACCGGTTGAGAAAAGATTACGCAGTTCAGTTTAGTGTATGATGACTGGACTGCACGAAAATACCTGATCTGTAATCTCTCCTCAATCGGTGCAATCGCTGTTTAATTATTAAAATATGCGCAAGTTTTTTAAAGTCATTGAAGACTCCACCGATTGAGGAAAACTTACAGATGCGAATATTTTCGTTCATTACTGTCATATATTGAAATGAACTTTTTAATCTTTTTTCAATCGGTGAAATCGTCGGTGGATTGAAAAATTTAATTAATTATACGCAAAACGGCAGCTCTGGTAAGGTGACAAGTAGTTTATCGTTCTACAGGGTGTCAATTAAAAAAGGAGCCAGGCTTAATATCTCGAAAACTGCTCCGAATTTCGAAAAACGCTGAAACACGTGTTCAATTATTTCGAGGGGGACATTTTTTGAGGGGGTCCCCAATTTTGGGGCCCCCTCCTGGGGGGCCCCAGGGGGGTCAAGTCCCATATTTCAAATAGGGACCCCCATTTTTTATTTCATAATCGGAAAGAGGGTAAAATTCTAAGACTTTTGGCGCAAACAGAAAGTCGATACCATTTTTCATGTTCGATATATCGAAGGTCAAAGTTCGATATGGACCCATCTTCAGAAATTCGTAACTTTCCTTTAAATAGTCCAAATTTCAAAAACTTCGGGTCTAAAATGCTCTACAGAGCAAGCACTTTTCAGAAAAAAATTCAATTTTTACAGAAATTTAGTCAAAATTTGGTTTTAAAGCCCCCAAACATTTTTAACGTTTTTGGCCCCCACGGGGGGCTATCAGAAAAATTCCGAGAGTCGACCCCTATCGAGTGATACATCAATCGAAAAGGCGTAACAAATTGAGCATTTTGGCGCAAACCGGAGGTCCATTTCGTTTTTCATATTCGAGATATCGAATGTCAAATGTCGATTTACAGAATGCGATATCTCGAATATGAAAAACGAAATGGACCTCCGGTTTGCGCCAAAATGCTCTGTTTGTTACGCCTTTTTGATTGATGTATCACTCGATAGGGGTCGTCTCTCGGAATTTTTCTGATAGCCCCCCGTGGGGGCCAAAAACGTTAAAAATGTTTGGGGGCTTTAAAACCAAATTTTGACTAAATTTCTGTAAAAATTGAATTTTTTTCTGAAAAGTGCTTGCTCTGTAAAGCATTTTAGACCCGAAGTTTTTGAAATTTGGACTATTTAAAGGAAAGTTACGAATTTCTGAAGATGGGTCCATATCGAACTTTGACCTTCGATATATCGAACATGAAAAATGGTATCGACTTTCGGTTTGCGCCAAAAGTCTTAGAATTTTACCCTCTTTCCGATTATGAAATAAAAAATGGGGGTCCCCATTTGAAATATGGGAGTTGACCCCCCTGGGGCCCCCCAGGAGTGGGCCCCGAAATTGGGGACCCCCTCAAAAGATGTCCCCCTCGAAATAATTGAACACGTGTTTCAGCGTTTTTCGAAATTCGGAGCTATTTTCGAGATATTAAGCCTGGCTCCTTTTTTAATTGACACCCTGTATAACTGAATTCGGGTAATATTGCATCCGTCAAGAGTTTATCTCATCGACCAAGCTCTCTGAAGAGTTTATGTTTCTTTAATCCAAACTTTAATAGTTTAAATCAATTTTTGTTTGTGCGGGAACTCGTGAAAGATATTTTTCATGGTTTTCTGTTGAGAGAGTCCGAAAAGTCGACTTTAACTGTGGTTCCAACTTCTCAGCTTGAAAACCAAGATAACGCGACGGAAATGCCGTTTTCGTGCACTTTGTTCGGTGTTAGGCTGATGAAATGACGCTACATTATTCGAAGGCAAGAATGTGTTGAGTCATTGAGTGCAACTGGTTGCGAAGTTAAATCTAAAGAAATCTATCCACTCTTCCAAGCGCCTTCAAATGCTGGTATATGCAAATTGATAACATGCGTGCAGGAATAGTTATCTCCGGCAACTTGCTCGTTCGGGATTTCGTTTCTTTTGATTTCAAACCAGCTGCTGATATTTAACCATTCGATTCTCTTGTCAAAGTAAAACTGGTAACTGTATCATGTTCTTTTTTTTCTCATCGGAGCTGTAAGAAAATATCGGATTCCGGAGGCACTTTTTCTCAGTTTTCTCTCATCTGGATTCAGCCACTCAAAACACTGATAACGGCGTGGCGTCTCATGTAGAAGTATTTACCCCCAAAAACCTGGCCAAAAATATTTGCGTGTTCTTGAATATTTGAAAATCCATTTTGGTTAATTTTCCAATTTAAACTCGAAACTCCTATTGCGCGGTTTATGGTTGGAAAAGGCGTAAAAAATGAAGAAATTTGGCACAAACATAAGGTCGATATCGCATTTTTTTGCCGAGTTATTAAGCTTATTTTATAAAAAAAAGCCTTGTCTTCAAAATATTGCTGGATAAAAATGTGCAACATTGTGCAAGTTTTTATTGCAGAAACTATTTCCCTAGAAGGTCTTTTTTAACCTCCTTTTTTTGGTTTTGCCCGGTTTTGCCCGGAATTTATTTAAAATTGCCTTATTCTATTTATCAAGTGCCTGAAATTGGATATTTTTTTACGTCAGTTTTTAGTGAGGTATAGAATGGTCTTAAATGCATGAGAGAAAAAAATTATTGAAATGAAAGTGAAGCGCATACCTTCAAAAACATAACCCAAAATTGCCGAAATGATTGGATGCACCAACGCTTGTTCTTGATGAAAAATGTTTACCTATTAATAATAGAGCACCGAGCGGTAAAAAATAGAGGGCACTTGGACGCTCACTTCCATGATGTCCTATTGACATTGGATCAACTTTGGGGTCCTGACGCATCTAGTACGCTATAGGGCGGTTACTTAGCATTAAGAAACCGTAAATATTTTTATTTTTTGATGAAATTTTAATTTTGGGGTTTTGGCCAGGTTTTCGAGGCAAATACTCCAACATGGTTTATCTGTGTACAAAAAGGGTCTTGAAATCGTAGTGATCCGATCAGAGACAAAATACATATAATAGAGACCACCCACTCGCACTATCTATCTTGTACTATCGACGAATTAAAGATTGTCGCAATATCTTCACACATTTTCAGTTGTGGGTGTAGTGTGGAACTGATCTGCAACGGCTTTGCCGCCTCACCCGCACTGGTCTCTCGCCTGCAAAGTGTGAGGAGTATGAAAAGTGGCGAAACCTACTATCTCGTGAAAATCTCGCGACAATCTTTAATTCGTCGATGGTACATGCTTGCGCTCGGCGGCAACTTTTTTTTTTCTTTTTTTCCCCCTCGGGGTCTCAACAAAACATCGCAAACATGGACCATACGTTGACTGATGATCAAAGTTGTTGAGGATTTTGCCTAATAAGACCGAAGCACCGCGAAGTTGCATCAGTCAACATATGGTCCATGTTGGATGGTGCTCCCTCCATGCTCCCTGTTATTTCCCGTTGAGTTCCGAGAAAAAAATTCAGCCACCACGCGCACGGTTTGTACGTGGTCTCTATTCAGTGGCGTCGCGTGCCATCTGGCAACAATGCAACTGCTCCATTTAAACTAATTAAATATATCGAATTTTTTTGTGCACTGTGCACCCCCTGAATTCGATATTTTACATGAGTTTAAATGGATAGAATACATTGTTGCCAAATTGCACGCGACGCCACTGTCTCTATTATACATATATTGTCTTTGGACCCGATTTATAGTTTATTTTATTATATGTCTTAAAAGCGTTAAGTTACACTGCGACGATTGTTCGCCAGTGAAAGCTACGCTAAACAGCGAAATGTCATTCACTGGAGCCTTCAAATACATAAGTATTATCAGTGTTTGATTCACTGTAATTTTTTTTTCTCAATTCCTCTCTCATTTTTTTTTTTTTTTTTTTTTTTTTATCGTATTATATATTTACTCCTTTCCATAGCTCTCCCCAGATTTCCCCCCATTTCCAATATTCGACTGCCGAGGGCTGGTTTTAAGCTGAGCGAGGAGCGAGTCGTACGTTGACGCGCAAACAGGAAGCGCCATGCGCCATAGACAGGATATGAGAAAAAGCGTGCTCACTCCTCACCTCTCCGCGCAAATCTTGTCTGCTCATTTTTTGTATCCGTCTCTCAGCCAACCCATTTCCTCACTCATTCCTCTCTTCCTTCTTGTCCTCGCCCGCGTCATCCAGGAGCCAGCCGCGCAAATTTCTAGGTCGAAAAAACCACAGAATTGAATAACTGGGATAATAATTGTATCAACCTATGAAATCAGATGAAATGAAATGGAAGTTTCGGCTTGTAGATTTTACGAGGGTGAATTTTAAAGTAAGTTTACCTATTTTTTTTTCTCGGAAACTATCAATGAAAAAAAACAAAAAAAAAAAACAAAAAAAAAAAACAGAAAACAAAAAGAAACAACCAGCTTTGAAACGTATGTACTTTCAGCTTTCTAACAAGCCTTAATTTTTTAAATTTGGCCAACGCGTTGCGGAGATATCGTGGATTTTCCCCGACCGTCTCTCCTTCAAACGTGCCCACCTCTTCACGTACTACAGAAGACTGCGAGTTTCGGCAGGCGATGCGCTTATCTCCGGATCAGACATCTCAATAACATTTGAGTGCATGCTGTTTACTGAATAGACTACTCTTCTACTGATAAAATGATCCAATTTGTATCGATCTTCAAACTTTCGGTCAGTACTGAAAGTGCAATCATCATGAATTGAAGCGGAATTAACAGCTAGTGTCAAAACCTGGCTCAGGAGTAAGGGGAAAGAATTTTACGACGGCTGTATACAGAAATTGTTGCACCGATATGAAAAATTCAAGAACCAAGTGGGTGACTATGTCAAAAATAAGGTGAGATGCCTCACAACAATGTTATACCTTGTTTAAATAAAATCATAGTTCTATTCTACTTTCCAAAGTCTTAAAGTTATGTTTTCTATGAAGCTCCGCAGCGCGTAAAAAGGTGGGCACGTTTGAAGGAGAGACGGGTGTGGAAAATCCCCGATTTCTTCGCAACGCGTAAACCAAATTTGAAAAACTGTAGCTCGTTTGAAAGCTGAGAGCACGTACGTTCCAACGCTGGGTTTATTTTTTCTGACATTAATAGTTTCTGAGAGAAAAAAATAGGTAAACTTACTTTAAAATCCACCCTCGTAATACTGTTTGATTTTTTTTTCTTTGGAGTCTACAAGTCTAGTCGGGTTTATAATCAAATTTTCGCAGAAGAGGAGGGAAAAAATATGTATTTCTCCGAGTGCAATGGTTGGGCTCTTGCGAACGTTTCCTATTCGCACATGAATTGTTACATCTGATTTAAAAACCAGCAAAAATTACGAAAATCACTCTAAAAAGTCAACAATTTAATAAGAAACGCAGTATAAACCTGTAACGGCATGATCGTAATGGCGGAGCTACGCACTTCGGAGGTATCATGGGAGATTCCTCTCTAATTTGTTACTTTCTCTACGGAACCTCAGAGTTATGTCTCAGATTAGATAGGAATCTCTCTTGATACTCCATAACGCTGCCATATTGAGCCCAATGCTTAGAGTGAATTTTGTGGTTTTTTTATGTACTCATCGTCATTTTTACAGGTTTTCAGGCAAGAACCTCTCTTCATTCAACTGGCGAAAAAGTTTGCAAGAGCTCCTTTAAAATAATTGATAATATAATAATTAGAACTATGGTACAAACACTAGAAATTCGGAGAAAATTACATCCCTTACCTTGGTTCACATATGGTTGTGCCTCTGGTACTTTTGCTATCTTTTTTTTTTCAGTGTGCTGTTGAAAAACTGCGCTATACACATTCATTCAATTAGAGAGGTAGCCTGAGAAATTTCGCTTTCTCTATATCTAATTATGAAAGTTACACAAGGATATACTAAGGGGCAAAACCATGGGCGGATCCAGCAACATGACAACCGTGCATTCTTCCCATTTGAATGCGTGAGAAACAATCGATTAGTCAAGGGGCCATGGCCCCCTCGAGAATCGATTCTTCCTCATACGTTCAAATGGGAAGAATACATGGTTGCCATATTCCTGGATCCGCCCTTGGGCAAAACCCTAGTGGCGGCTCGTGCACTTTGGCAACAATGTTTTACCTCCTTTTGAATCTATGTTAAACAATCGATTGTTTTACATTGAATCAAATGTAAGGATAACATTGTTGCCAAACCCCCTTCCTCTGTCCTTTTTCAACTTAAATATGAACATGGAAAATGTAGAGAGATAGAGGAGGTGCCGAAGGTGCCACTGAACACAAAAGTCGGTAATTAATCAAAGAAGATTCTTTATTTTATTTTATTATTTTATTAATTTTATTAAATTTTTTGATCGTGAGAGACTCCTCTCATAATTAATTTCACCGCTATTTGTCAGCAAAGCGATTGCCTGATTATTCTTGAACAAAAGTATCTCCTGAATCAAAGGGAAGTCAAGTACTCATATCCGTTCTATTATTAAGTGTGTATTCTATTCTGAGGGAAGCATCAAAAAGCCTTTTGACGAAGGATCTTAAATTTCAACACAAGTAATTGAAGCGCGAGAGAGCTTTCAGAATTAAAATCTTTTGTTCTGTCGTTCCATGTTCCACGTTCCACGTTCTCTCACTTGGCACTCGGCGCCGCACCGCCGCCGTTCCATTGCGTTCCGTTCCGTTCCCTGCCTCCACCGTTCCTTTTAATATTCTTCCATTCGACTCAACTAAGCAACCGAGCAAGCAAAGTCAATCCCGCTGAACTTCTGAGCATGACACGTCTCCGAAAAAAAACCGTCCATCACAAGATTTAAGACGCTTGTCGTGGTTGCTCTGCTTCTCTGTCAGGGGCGGATCCAGGGATTTCTCCCCTCTCTTTTTGCGCTCATTTAAAGGCATGCGTTAGTAAAGGACAGAAGCTGAAGTCGCATGGTGGGCTGGTGGCTCCCCTCTCTTTCTGTCCTCTTCCAACACATGCGATCACATGGATTGCAAAATTCGTCTGTCTTATTTTGGAATCAATGACGTGAAAAGCGAGAGAGACAGAGCACCAAGCCGCCTCCGCAGTGTAGTCAGCGGTGTGATGAAGAACTTGTCTTTCTCTCTCTTTGTCTGTAAGAATGAACGTGTTAGACAAGAATATGAGGTGGGGAAATCACAGTATACTCATCTACACAGTAGCAAAACTCTATGGAGAAGAGGTATCAAATGTCGTTTTGCAATGTTATCAAATGAGAAACTTGAGTTATATCCTTCCGACTACTAGGGTGCCCCACCGACGGTGCACTGTGGTCTGGAAACCCGTATTTCTGACCAAAAATGGGAAAAATGACTTTCGGAAAACATGTTTCCGGTTGTTTGTATCGTAATCTACATCATCTGGTGTATCTAGAATGGCCATTGTATAATTTTTTCAGTGGCGCTCGTCGGCGATTCCGTCGCCGCAAAGGTGCGCACCTCGCAGGTAAGTAACTGCACGCGTCAACGACGGTTATGTGTCATTTATTTTGAAAGTGTCACAGCAGCTGATTGAAGCATGTTAGAATAATTATTGGACATGTATCTTGAAGCTAAAAGCAAGGGCTTTCCATTTTACTTAGTCCCATTTATCAATTTTGATTTTTTACTCTTGATTTTAAGCTCCGAATGGACTACCTTCAGTAATTAATGAAACGATTACTTCTAAAAGTTCAAGTAAAGTTTTAAAAAAAGCTACACTACATTACACGCTCTACATGACGTCAAAATGTTCCTTAGATCTTCCTTTTTCCAGGCTTTATATTGCTTTTTGCCACATCTTGCCACATGTCAATATTTTTTCACTTTTTTAGAGGTATGTCGTGTTGATTTTGAGCTCCGAATGGACTACGTTCAGTGGTAAATAAAACAATTACTTCTTAAAGTCCGAGTAAAGTTTTAAAAAATACACTACACGCTCTAAATGGCATCAAATTGTTCCTCAGATCTTCCTCTTTCCAGGCCTTTTATTGCTTTTTGTCCTAATTTTGTCACATTCCAAAAGAATTCACTTTTTCAGAGGTATGCCATGTTGATTTTGAGCTCCAAATAGCCTACCTTCAGTGGTGAATAATACAATCCTTCTAAAAGTTCAAGTTAAGTTTAAAAAAAAAAAAAAAACTACAGTACACTACACGCTCGAAATGGCGTCAAAATGCCAGTGGCGTAGATATAGGCCCCGCAGACCCTGCCGGGCGGGAGGGCGCAACGTTTCGAGGGGGGCCCTCAAATTTTGAGAAGAGGAAGAGCGAAAAGTAGAAAAGGAAAGGAAAATTGGAAAAAAAGGAAAGGAAAAGGAGAACAGGCATGAAAAGAGAAGAGATTGAGAAAAAAAGAAGCTATACTCCTTCAAGAATCGAACATTTCTTCAGTATTGCACCAACCTTTCTTACGAGTCGATATATCATGACAGTCGGACCTCAGTTACGGTGCCTCAAACGCGATTTTTTTCCGTGCAATTTTAAGGCAATTCGCGCTTGATCTTTCTTTACTCCAATTAGTGATATATTTTTTAAGTTTTATCATTGTGAATAAATAAACCAAATTTTCCACATTAATTTACAAAATTTTTTAAAGAAAGTTATTTTTCTGACAGAGGCTCCAACTTGTGCGGATTTTAGGGGGGAGGGGGAGCTCCACGGAAGCGGTCGATTTTTCCTTCAAAAAGAGGGGCGCAGCATTCGAATTGGCGGGGGAGGAAGCACACGTTCAGCTAGCTATACTACTGTCTGCTCGTAAGTCTGTTTTCCCACTATAAAATAACAATGGCGGTGCCCCAGAAGCGCAGAGGGAACGATCTAATGAGCCCTGCGCCTAGTCAACGATTAAAAGCCCACCAAAACGACAGGTCTGCTCGTAAATCTGTTTTCCCGTTTAAAATAACATTGGCGGTGCCCCGGAAGAGCAGAGGGGACGTTTTGATGAGCCCTGCGCCTTGTCAACGGTTGAAAGCCCACCAAAACGCCAGGTCTACTCGTAAGTCTGTTTTCCCATTTAAAATAACATTGGCGGTGCCCCGGAAGAGCAGATGGGACGTTTTGATGAGCCCTGCGCCTTGTCAACGGTTGAAAGCCCACCAAAACGACAGGTCTGCTCGTAAGTCTGTTTTACCATTTAAAATAACATCGGCGGTGACCGATAAGAGCAGAGGGGACGTTTTGATGAGCCCTGCGCCTTGTCAACGATTAAAAGCCCACCAAAATGACAGGTCTGCTCGTAAATCTGTTTTCCCGTTTAAAATAACATTGGCGGTGCCCCGGAAGAGCAGAGGGGACGTTTTGATGAGCCCTGCGCCTTGTCAACGGTTGAAAGCCCACCAAAACGCCAGGTCTGCTCGTAAGTCTGTTTTCGCATTTAAAATAACATTGGCGGTGCCCCGGAAGAGCAGATGGGACGTTTTGATGAGCCCTGCGCCTTGTCAACGGTTAAAAGCCCACCAAAACGACAGGTCTGCTCGTAAGTCTGTTTTACCATTTAAAATAACATCGGCGGTGACCGATAAGAGCAGAGGGGACGTTTTGATGAGCCCTGCGCCTTGTCAACGGTTAAAAGCCCACCAAAATGACAGGTCTGCTCGTAAGTCTGTTTTCCATTTAAAATAACATTGGCGGTGCCCGGGAAGAGCAGAGGGGAAGTTTTGATGAGCCCTGCGCCTTGTCAACGGTTAAAAGCCCACCAAAACGACAGGTCTGCTCGTAAGTCTGTTTTCCCATTTAAAATTACATTGGCGGTGCCCCGGAAGAGCAGAGGGGACGTTTTGATGAGCTCTACGCCTTGTCAACGGTTAAAAGCCCACCAAAACGACAGGTCTGCTTGTAAGTCTGTTTTCGCATTTAAAATAACATTGGTGGTGACCGGGAAGAGCAGAGGGGACGTTTTGATGAGCCCTGCGTCTTGTCAACGGTTGAAAGCCCTCCAAAACGACAGGTCTGCTCGTAAGTCTGTTTTCCCATTTATAATAACATTGGCGGTGTCCGGGAAGAGCAGAGGGGACGTCTTGATGAGCTCTACGCCTTGTCAACGGTTAAAAGCCCACCAAAATGTCAAGTCTGCTCGTAAGTCTGTTTTTCATTTAAAATAACATTGGCGGTTTCCGGGGAGAGCAGAGGGGACGTTTTGATGAGCCCTGCGCCTTGTCAACGGTTAAAAGCCCACTAAAAAGACAGGTCTGCTCGTAAGTCTGTTTTACCATTTAAAATAACATCGGCGGTGACCGATAAGAGCAGAGGGGACGTTTTGATGAGCCCTGCGCCTTGTCAACGGTTAAAAGCCCACCAAAATGACAGGTCTGCTCGTAAATCTGTTTTCTCGTTTAAAATAACATTGGCGGTGCCCCGGAAGAGCAGAGGGGACGTTTTGATGAGCCCTGCGCCTTGTCAACGGTTGAAAGCCCACCAAAACGCCGGGTCTGCTCGTAAGTCTGTTTTCCCATTTAAAATAACATTGGCGGTGCCCCGGAAGAGCAGATGGGACGTTTTGATGAGCCCTGCGCCTTGTCAACGATTAAAAGCCCACCAAAACGACAGGTCTGCTCGTAAATCTGTTTTCCCGTTTAAAATAACATCGGCGGTGACCGATAAGAGCAGAGGGGACGTTTTGATGAGCCCTGCGCCTTGTCAACGGTTAAAAGCCCACCAAAATGACAGGTCTGCTCGTAAGTCTGTTTTCCATTTAAAATAACATTGGCGGTGCCCGGGAAGAGCAGAGGGGACGTTTTGATGAGCCCTGCGCCTTGTCAACGGTTAAAAGCCCACCAAAACGACAGGTCTGCTCGTAAGTCTGTTTTCCCATTTAAAATTACATTGGCGGTGCCCCGGAACAGCAGAGGGGACGTTTTGATGAGCCCTGCGTCTTGTCAACGGTTAAAAGCCCACCAAAACGACAGGTCTGCTTGTAAGTCTGTTTTCGCATTTAAAATAACATTGGTGGTGACCGGGAAGAGCAGAGGGGACGTTTTGATGAGCCCTGCGTCTTGTCAACGGTTAAAAGCCCACCAAAACGACAGGTCTGCTCGTAAGTCTGTTTTCCCATTTATAATAACATTGGCGGGCTCCGGGAAGAGCAGAGGGGACGTCTTGATGAGCTCTACTCCTTGTCAACGGTTAAAAGCCCACCAAAATGTCAAGTCTGCTCGTAAGTCTGTTTTCCATTTAAAATAACATTGGCGGTGTCCGGGGAGAGCAGAGGGGACGTTTTGATGAGCCCTGCGCCTTGTCAACGGTTAAAAGCCCACTAAAAAGACAGGTCTGCTCGTAAGTCTGTTTTCGACATGATAAACGGGCAAACGGGCTCGGCGCGGTAACGGTCTTTCAAATACGAAACACAATAACAATGACAAAAAAAAAACCGGCCAGAATAACACTAAATAGCCAGCCACCGCTAATTCAAAATAAGCCAATCGCAGCGCGCTGATGGGTGATGGATTCTGTTGTAGTTGAATGAAAAGGTTGCAGAATTTGAAACATCATTCCAAAAATAATCTTTTTGAGACGATTCAAGGTCAACGACTGCCGATAGAAGATTCGGGGACAGTGTCGCTTCTATTACGAAGTAATCTTTATTATCAGAGTACAATCATTCTGTACGCGCTGTCTAGCGGAGTCAACGACCGCTGTCCGAGCATCTTGATTTTGTATTTCTTATCAACTTACTATCCGAACTATTATTTATTCCTTAAACTTGTTGTTACGACCTTGCCATTTTCTTTAATTTACTCGACACCGGGAGGGAATCGGAAATCGGAGCTCGTCACTGGAGGGAATCGGAATCGGGAGGGAATCTTGGGAGGGAATCAGGCAACTCCCCTGGAAAATGCTCCTTAAATTCTCCCTTTTCCAGGCCTTTTATTGCTTTTCGCCACATCTTGCCACATTTCAATATTTGTTCACATTTCCAGAGGTATGTCGTGTTTCTCACGAAGTGTTATTTCAAAGGGGTCCATCCAGCTACCATCCAGTGCCCCCCCCCCTCCCCCTCAGAAATGAATGAAACTTTCAGGGATGATAGAGCTAAGCGTCAGCTTTCAGAATATCTGCAGTTTTTTTTAAATTTGGTCAACTGGAAGCGGGGGGGGCAGGGGGTCAAAGTCAAAACCTTCAATGCTCCATAACTTTTGAACGAAAAGAGATTTTGACGTGAACTTTGCGCCAAAAGATGCGTATTTTAAAGATCTTTCGATTGATATGCTATAATGTTTAGTTTATTTGAATCTTTTTTTGCCAATTTTTTTGATTTTTGAAGTTTTCAAAAAGTCGTTTTTTGAGTTTGAAAAATATGCGCAATGTAGTAATCTGAACAAAAAACTTTAGTGAAAAAAGCTGATTTTATAAGCTTTCAGATGGCGTAAACCGCGATGCCGAGAAACGTTTCGTTCAAGAGTTATGACCGCACAAAATTTCAAATCTAGGTCAAAAATAGGGCTTTGCCGACTTTCGATTCTACAAACAAATTTGTTGCTCCACCAATAATTGATGAAATTCATTGAAACTTAAAGGAAGGATTTCTTTTGGGTCGCTGGATTCATTTTTGATATTAGTTTTACAAAATTCCCAAATCCAAGATGGCCGCCAATAAGTATGACTTCAGAGAGTCACATCTAGTGAAATTTGGCAACAACGCATTTTTCCATTCAGGCCAATGTAAAATAATCGATTTATGGTGAAGAAATGCTCTGTTGCTTCACCAAGAATCGAATTTTAAATCAAATAAATGGCAAAAAACATATAGTCATCAGATTTCACGAGCCACCTCTGGCTGCCGCCGTATTGGATTTGCAATTTTTGCAAAAAATTCCTTCAAATTCGTGTTCAGCGACCCAAAAAACATACGTTCCCTAAGTTTTAAGAAAGATCTGGTCATTCCCTGATTTAAGGCCACAAATTTGGGTTCCCAGACCATAGTGCGGTGGACCATCGTCGCATCCACTGCAAATCAAATGGAATATGTTAGTTCAACCCCGTGGCGGCTCGTGAAATGTGATCAATCGATGTCCACTCCATTTACAACTACAGAAAAGTATCGATTTTTGGGGGCTCAATTGCACCCCCTGACGATCGATACTTTTCTATAGTTTTAAATGGAGTGGACATCGATATATCGCATTGCACGAGCCGCCACTGGTTCAACCTTCCGACCACCAGAGGGGCATTTTCCGATCCTCTAACTTTGAATTTCGTTGCTGTGTAGAAGGATACTGTGGGGGCAATAAATTGATTTCATTTCCTATCTCTGTTTTCTTAGACAATACTTCCATTTAAATGGAAGAAGAAAGAGAAAGACAAGATGTTGTATGTGCTATTGTGCCACCTGTAATTTTACTACGCTCACTGTATCCATAAGAATGAATGTGTTAGAAAAATATAGGAGAAGTGGCTATAATGTGGATGTAGCCTTTCGATTATAATTCGATCTTTTTCTGACGCATTCATCTCAAAAGAAAAAGAGAGAGAAAGTCAAGTTTTTAGATGCACCACTGAGTGCAGTATGGATTAGTGTCCCTTTGGCCGCCTCCTCGTTCGTAGCAGCAGATTCCAGCAGTGACGTAGCGTGCAATTTGGTAACGTTGGATCGAGTCCATTTAAACCCATGTGAAAGGTCGAATGCAAAGGTGTTCACCAAACACCCAATAGTTCGATCTTTTTTATGAGTTTAAATGGACGAATTGCAACGTTGTATTACACGCTACGCCACTGGATTCCAGCCCCAGGAACGAACCGATTCACGTAAAGAAACAATTAATTGTAATAATGTATTTTCCCAGTCTCCAGTAGTTATCGGTGCTCAAAGTTTCCAAGTGAATATAAGTCTAGCTCGTTAATTCGTTTTATTTTATTTGATATGCCTTTGTTTCACTGATCTTCTTGTGGGGGGGGGGGGACTTGGTTGGTTGGTTATTTCACTCCCGACTCTTCTCAGAACCATAAGATCCACAGGCAGAGTTCAGTGAAAATCGTAGTTTAAAAAGGATCCAAGATAGGAATGGATAAATTAATAGGAAGTGTGTAGCGAAAGTGGATTTATCATCTGTTTGAATCAATCAAAAATAATCATATTATTTATTTGTTATCCTCGTTCCTTTTCACTTATATAGTAAAATTAAACTTGGTTGATTTTTTTGTTTGTTTCAGGTAAGAAATCATTCTCACATTATGCTCTGCTGTAATCAATCTGTGCCTCATGCAACGACCAGTCTTGAGTTTTGTCTGTTGTATTTGAGCTTGTCAGTTCATCTCGGTAAAGTAACGAGCAAATTAAATCAACCGAACTGCAATTATTACGCGATGATCTTACGGAACGGATGTGATACACAGATTTGGGCAAATTGGACTCGAAGACCGAGGTTGAACTGCTGAGTACTTTTAAAATCCGATCTGGACCGATCTACAAGTACATTTTGTACTCAGGAAGAGGATGGTTTTCAAACTCCAATTATAAGTGTAATCGATGTTGATTTTCAAAGATAAAATATTATTTTCAGTCACTGTGTAGTATGATTCAACAAGGTTACCCTTGATTTTTTGAGAGGAAAAAATAAAACCGTTTTGGACCGCTCATTAATAAAATGGTTTGAAAATTGCCCGAATCTCGAGTGCAAATTGTATTCAGAGAGTCAGATCGAATCCTGAAAGTACTCGGCAGTTAGGTCTCCGTACTCGAGTCCTATTTGCCCAACTTTTATGACACATACATATGTTCCTTTAGCCTAATTATCAAGGTGTTGTTCTATCAGCCAAATTCGTGTTCAGATCCAGGTTGTTGATTGCGACATCGCGCGATAGCCAGCTGTTGACGCATCGCATTCACTCTACTGAGCATTTATTTTCAAGTAAATATTTTTTCACCGGTTGTAAACGCATAACTACAATGAATTAAAAAAACATCAGGGATTCGTAAGATCACCCGGCCTGCGTGTCATAGGGTCTTCCCAATATCAGCTATAGAACATATCGGAATCCCCACGGTTTTGAGGTTAGGTCACAGTGGTCGGGATTTTACACAGGCGCTTGTGGGAGTTACCCGGTTTTTTGAGATTTTGAGCCCTTCCCGATCGAATATCGATTTTTTTTACTGGTGAGATCTTGTTCCTCTTTTAAAGCTGAACAATTAAAAAAAAAAAAAATAATAAAGTAATCCAGATCCAAAGAAACAGCATTACTTCAGCAAAAATAATCGATTTTCGGTCGGGAAAAGGCTTAAAATGTCAAAAAACCGGATAACTCCCATAAGCGCCCGTGTAAAATCCCGACCACCACTCCGAACCTCAAAATCGTTCGGGCTCCGATATGGTATATAGATTATATTAGTCTTCCTCGAATTTTTTTCTGCATCACTTTGGAGCATGAATTCCCATATCATGTATTTTAGCCCAAATACATCTATTTAGGACCCTAGTTTAAACTAGCAACTCTGGCCTTTAGGTCTCCATGCGGTCCTGAGAATAAAGGACGGTTTTCCTCCATCCACCCGGCAACGTTTGATCCCGGTGAGGTTATCTCCTCTCTCACAGTAGGTCTGTACGCCGAGGTTGTGTAAACTGTAAACAATTTGAAGTAAATTGGATTTCGCGATTTTCCGAATTTACGACCTGTTTACCGATATTGTCGCTCCCCCGCCACTTACGCTCGTTTAATAAAAACCAAGTGTCTCCAAAGATTACGTACAGTGGATTGGAACGCAGGATTCTCTGGACTTTGTTTTAAAAACAAAAATTAATATTACGAACGCCACTTACTTATTATAACTACGATTTACATGCAAAAGTAGCGATCGTTTGTTAGTTACTAAGTTGTTCAATTAAAGTTCCTAAAACTCACTTTGAAAGTGAAGACCAGCAAACAGAAAATCACTTTTTGATGCAACCGTGAAGTACTATTCCGCCGTGCAGTGGCGGCTCGTGCAACTTAGCAGCAATGTTTTGTTTTTCTCCATTCGATTCTGTGTAAAATACTCGATTCGATATTGAGGCTTTCAAGTGGCAGTGCTGTTAGACTCTGAAATAAAACTGCAAAAATGTTTAAAAATGGTCGTGGAATGGGAAAATGAAAATTTCTATCAGGGTTCTTACTTTTGAAAGTCATAGTAGTTTGAAAGTCAGTAGTCATAGATTCAAATGGGTCTGTAGCGTACTTTTGCTACATCAATATAACTCATTGTTTCTAAAGTAAAATTATACGAAAATAACGATGTGCGTATTAAAAACTTTCAAAATCCATTCATTAACTCAGGAAATCACTTCAATTTCAAACAGCCCGCGCTACACTAGACACTATAACACCGACTTATAACTACATAGATGGAACCATCTCGTTTATGTAAACATGAACAGAACTTACAAACATTTGAATGTTTCGATTAGATGCGTACATTTCTTCTATTATTTTGTAATCTTTGATAAACCGAAAAGACCAGACAGCAAATGCAGCTTATATTTCACGTATTAAAAAAGAAATTCCATCATTTTGTAGTTACGATTTTGTTTACTTATGCACCACTTATGGTGGTTCCGTCTATGTAGTAGTATCCGGTGCAAATAGTGTCTAGTGTAGCGTGGGCTTTTTGAAATTGAAGTTATTTCCTAAGATAATGAGTTAATTTTTAACGTTTCTAATGTGCTCATCGTTATTTTCGCCAAATTTTACACAAGAACCAAGGTTCTATATTGTTGTAGCAAAAGTATGCAAGAGACCCATTGTGGAAAAACGTTGCTGCCAAATTGTGCGAGCCGCCACTACCGCCTTTTGTCTGAACTTTTTGGGAACTATTCGGGCGGAGGATTAAAGATCACAATCTTGGTCGATCGAGTGAACTAACGCAATACACGTGACATGAACTATTGTAACAAGATAGGTTCTTAAGATCGTATATTTTAAAAGCGCTCTATGCGTTGCTAGATTAGCAAATATATCACAGTAATGATCACTTTTATTTTTGTGATCAGCTTAAGCGGTAATCTGGAATCCGCAGTCCAAATAGTATTTGAAGTGTATCTGCGTCAGCCGCGCGTCAGCCCTGCGGCTGACGCAGTTTCCAAAGGTGGCATCGGATTTTGACTTTCCGCTTACTTAACCCAAATCCGGTGGTAAATTTTAGTAATAAAATTGTGAGCTAATGGTAATGTTGGCGTGTTTATAATAAAACGGAGTTGAACATTTTTTTAAAGAAAGTTTAAGTGTCCTCTTTCGTCGACTAGGGCTCAATAGACGAAATAGAAGAAAGTATGGAAGAAGGAAGATGATAGAGAGAAGAGTTACATCGATGTCTTTCCCAGGTGACTACCTAAATATGAGATGGTCGAATCTTGTCACCCCGGCCAGGATTCGAACCCAGGACCTCTGTAGGTTAGTGATGGCCATAGTTGCGCTAACCACCAGATCACGGAGGCTGACAACTTCAAAATTGATATTGCAAATGTAGTGTACTAGTGGTGACTACTTAGGTTGGCACCCCTCAGAGATCAGCTGTCTTTTGACTTAACCTTAAAAATAAAGTGATTCTTACGCAAGAAGAAGTACCGTTGTTAAGTACTTCTTTTCGTCGAATAGTCTTTATTTAATATTAATTAAATTAAATACAAGTCTTAAACAAGGCGCAGTCAGTAGGATACGAGCAACAGTTCGCAAACAGACCCATCGATTCATCAAAGCTTTAATGAAGCAGATCGAGAAAACTTGCTTTGTCCAGTAAAATTCGTGATGTCGATTCAGTGTGTGGTAGCGCGCTGCGTTTTAAACCGTGTTCTGTGTGCTGAGTACACACTCGCCCACTTAGAGCGTACACAGTTAGACCACCCAACTCCCCCCTCCCCTCCGCCTCAGTATAGAAAATAAGGAAATAAGACTGTCAAAAATACGGCTTCGTCGTTGCTTTCCCGCTGTGGGACCATCTACAGCACCGCCCCAAAAAGGATCGAAGCTTGGATTTCTCCGGTCATGATCCTCCTGCCCCCCCCCCCCCCGTTTCAGTGTTGATAATCTCTTGCAAGAGCTATGATTAGCTGACGTATCTCAAACATTATAGAAACAATAATTTTACTAAACCCTTTTTTTTTTCTTTTCTTTTTTTTCTTAATCATCTTGGCATTTAGTAATTTAGTATTCCATTGTCTTGACTTTTGTGCATGAATTGACGTCCGAAATCTATGAGTGGATCAAATCAAATCATGGATTTTCCCGTCCATAAATATGTATTAGTTTTCGCTTTAGAGACGAATGGTTGATTCTTGTGTAAAATAGCGAGAAAAGCACTGTGAGCTTGACCCTCGGCTCCGTATCAACCGGGATTTGCCTCCTTTTTAAATAGCTATTTTCTGACGCATTGCTTTCTCACATTTTGAATGAACTTTATACCCTGAATCTGTACTGTGACTTGCAAAATAAATCCCTCCTATCGATATTGTTCTTGATAAATTTCTCTATTACTTTCCAAAGAATTAAACATTTTTCAAAGCATACTTCCACGTGGCAATCTGCTTAACTCTGAAATACCTTTACTCTTCAAAATTCTTTAAAATCGGAAAAGTAAGGGAAGAATAAATTTA